>PVJX010018169.1:0-37050 GCA_004027295.1 Dolichotis patagonum
GAAGAGGAGCCAACTTGATCTACCATTTATTTTGCCAACAGGAAGTGAAGAAATTAGAGATTGGAAAAGTTAATTCCATTCGAAATAAAGCATAAGAGATGTTGCTGTGAGACTATCAAGCACCTTGGTAACTATCAAAAATGATTTATAATGCCCTTCAGGATCTCATGCTTAGTGTCTGAGTTAACCACTTGCACAGTCATCCTAAAAGAAGCACATCTAGGAATCCCTCAGCGTCCACAGGCAATTGAGTCCCTGTCCTCCCCTCCTGATACCCAAACTCACACATGCTCGGTGGCTCATATACAACCCATAAACGTACTCCTGTGTACTTCAAGCCACCTATAGACTACGTATACTTCTAATATGACGTAAATAGTTATTTATCATACTGTGCTGTTTAGGAAACAATGACTGAAACTAAAAACCCAGCCTGTACATGTTTGATACATACACAACCATCATTTTAAGTATGTAACGCATGAATGAGATCTGAGGCAAACAACATTCAAACTAGTGCAAGAAAGAGATAAAAATAAAAAATGTGAAACAATGGCATGGCTACAAGTCACAACTTTTTGCATGAACTGAATATCATGCTTGGCATGAGGCAAGTTCAAATTTTATTCTCTGGCAATCTCAGGAATTTTTAACTTTTGGTTGGCTCTCCGTTGGATCTGTGGATACGGAACTCACAGGTATAGGAGGCCTACTGAAGGCAAGGACAGATGCTACATCTCAGATGACTAGGTTAAAAGGAGGCCCTGGACAGCACAGAAGGTAGAAGAATTTTTGTTTGTTTGTTTGTTTTGTTTTGTTTTGTTTTATTATGTACAAGGCAAGCAAGTGTGGCATCATGAAGTTTGAGAAGAGTGTTCCTAATTGTGACTGTGGTCTCAGCAAAGATAAATCAGAAACTCAAAGTTGGAAATGGATATCACAGGTTTCTGGGTAGATCAAAATCACAGGAGTTATAAAGTGCCATCTGACAGAGGTGTCACTGACAGATGGCCCTAATGAAAGGCACCATCTGCCCAAGTTACACAGTGGCACTTGAACAGTAATGACAGACACCTGCGTGCTGAACTTGATTCTTAAATTGCATGGCGATAGACAGGCCTGGGCCACAGACACATATGACTACCAAGGAATCCATATTAATAAACCGTCCTCTCACCACCTTTAGAAGTGCATCGTTCCCAGAGATGAACTGCAGGAGGAGACCATGTGGTGTCATGACATTCCACGTCCTTTCATAAGGGCATGTTCTGAGAGGAGGAGAGACAGAGACCCCGAGGAAGGAAGTCACAGGAGGAAGAAAATCCTGCACACAGGCAAATGAGGAAGTAATGTGGCTGTGGTCAGCCCTCTGGCCAGCATGGATCCAACTCACGGTGATGCCCCTCAGATTTCTTTCCAACAAAATCATCTGTTTGGATGAGAAAAGGTCATGCTCCAGGCTTCATCGGGGAGAGCAAGACATGAATTCCAGACTGGCTTCCTTGGGAGGGAGAATGTGTGGGCCGCACCCCTCGCGTTTCTGTGACACCCAGAGTATCCAGTTGGTACACGGAATGAAAGTGAGCGTGTGTCACAATATTTGGGTAGAAATCCAAGGAGCAGTGTGGTATGTGCACTTTCATGTTTAGACAACCAGACGTCTGGGGGGAGTTTACCTTGCAACTGCCCGAGAGGCATTTTCATCAGTGCCTGAAGGCTGAGCTGAGAGTTTCCCATATGCTTTTTCTTAAAACCATTTTTTTTTCTTTAAGAGGATATATAATAGGAAAACAGAAATAAATGTTATAGAGTGAACTGGGAATGTTTGTATTCAGTATCACTTGGAGAATTCTTTTCATTGTCAAGCACTGAACACCAAATGCCTCTGGAAATAATAAGCACGTTTTGTTTCCATTCTTGTCACATTTCCACTCCCCGGGAGGTTCTATGTCATCTGGTCCCCAGCCACCCCAAAAGCAGAGTCTTATCTGCAGAGACGAGCCGGTGTCTGAAAGCTGGACGGAGTAGGGTGGGAACTGGAGGCTGCAGTCCTGCAGTCACAGCCATTCTTGATAACCTGTCCTCCTGATGCAACTCCATCTTCACACTTACGTTCTGGAAAAGCCTTGCACTGAGAAATGGCCCAAAGAGCATGATTTGCAATGAGGGTCAGATGCAGAGTAGGTTAAAGGTGCGGTGGGGCCTACACGTCACTCTAAGCCACCTGCACCACCACAGCGCAAAAGTCTGATGGGGTTGATGTGGAGAACACCCTGGTGGCCTAATTTCGTGCAGGTTTTAGGGTGTTGCCATGTCGGCCACAGACTCAGCAGCCTGACCAGAGTTCCCGAGTTTCTGTCAGGAAGGAAGCAATATCATGCTGTTTTCCAGGGTGTTTCATGTTGATCTTTGTCACTAGTTGTTAGAAAAGCCACCACTGGGTTTCTGTTTTTCTCTTTTTGTTTGTCATGTTTTAAAAAGCAGTATGTTTGTTTTAAATGTAATGAGTGAAAAACGTAAGATGAGGCAAAAGCACCACAGAATGTGGATCACATCTAAAAGAACAACTGAAGACAGCCAGAAGGGGGGCTAGTGGGGAGACTGGGTTCAGGGACTCTCAGAAGGGGAAAGTCAGGAGTTCACCCCTGTGTTAGAGTATTGGCGACCCATTTAAGAGTGTAGTGTTTTCAAAAAAAATTTGAAAGCCTGTCCTCCATTTGACAACAATCATTGTCACCCCTCTTCCACCCCACCCGCACTCCCAGTGAGGAAAAAATTCTCAGTATAGGAAGGCCGTAACATTACTTACACTTCAGATCTAGGTTTGATTTTGCAGATTGCTTAAGTGACAGGGTCACAGTCAGCACAGCCAAAGTAACATGTGGATGAATAGAAAACAAATGTCGAGCCAGAGAATGCACCAAGGTCTGCACGTGGTTTGTCCCAAAAGGGCTCATGCACTGGCAGCTTGGCCCCCGGTGTGGCAGTGCTGAAGGGCAGTGGGACCTGTAAAGGATGGGATTTCAGGGGAGGGCTTTAGGTCGCTGGCTCCGCACCTCTCTCCTGAGACCACAGCCACTCTGGCTCTGTGTCTCCCATGCAGTCGCGCTGGCTCACACACTGTCCGCTGCTGTGAATGCCATCTCCACAAGTCCTTGTGCGAGCCAGTGCCATGCACGTGAAACTCTAAAGCGATGCATCAAGGAAATCTTCCACTTTATAGGTTATCCAGCCTTGAGCATCATTATAGTAACGGACCTAACATTATACAGACTGATGGCCACAATAGGGAAAAAAATAAAATAGGGTTTTGCTCCTTTTTTATTGCAAAGGAAATAATTGTACTGGATCAAGTGCACTTACTAGTTTCAGATGCCGAATACTGGGTTTTTAAAAAGTTGTTTTCAGGGTCACTGATGTAATCTAATTAAAGATATTTAGCCTTTTCCCTATCTGCTGCTTTCAGGTACAAAATTTCTGAATTTTAATATAATTTGAATTTATCTTTTTTGTGTGTGTTAATCAGAAATAAGTCAGGAAAGCAAGTCACCCCCCCAACAAAACAATCCCCCAAAATTACCTCCACATGGCTCAATAGAGAGACTTTAATATGGAAACCTAGTCACAAAAGGGCTGAAATTGCTAAAACAGGGGTACAGAGGTGACCAGAGACCAAGGAGAGCAGGAAGTACCTGCCACTCCCAGTGGAGGAAGCCATCGGTCCAGAGTTTAGGAACTGGCATGGCCCTGCCGGAGCTGAACCATCGGGTGGGGTTCTGCTGGGCTGGAGACCTTTGGCAAGAAAGGCCATCTAGGAAGGGACGGATCACTGCAGAGGAGCCATCACAGTCACAACAGGAGGAAGAGCTTCTACCCCTCTCCCTCAGGCCACACTCCGTCAGGGAGTCCCTCCAACACCCACTCGGCAGAGGCATGGGCCTGGGCACCATCACTTCTGCAATCAGAGCAGGGAAGCAGGAAAGGAAAGGACCGAGAAGGAGCTGTTGGCCAGGCTTGCTGATTCGTGCTTGCCTGGCCCTCTTGAAAAACTCTCTCCTCTTCTCAGTGCCTGACTGGACCTTCTGTTCTACCTCCCACAAGCTGAATAATCTTGACATTCAAGTAACAGTCTACCTGCAGCTGGTGTTTGTGTATACTGCAGAGTGGGGGTAAAACTGCAGTTTTGTTTTTATGGTACTTTTGTAACCTCAGGGCCATTTATTGAAAATACCATCATCTCTCCACTGTTCTGTTCTATAATGCTCCTTTTTTATATTTTTAGTTTAAAGAGACAAAAATAAAAGTAATAATAAAACAGAGTTTCAAAACAGGCTGGTGAGACAGTAACAATAATGAATTTTTTGCATATTGTTATCATAATAGTTACTCAGAGTATAAGATACAGGCATGGAATATTGTCCAAACAATATTAGCAACCTTTCTTTTCAATAATCTAAGAGATACTGGCTTTATCACTATCTTAACTATCTTGTGTACGTATATATTTCCTTTTGCCTGCCTTCCTCTCTACTTTCCCCATCACAGTTTCTCTTTTCTTTTGAACAATTTCTTCCCAATTCACAATAGCTGTTGTACATTTTGGATCCTGTTTGCTCATTCAGTTTCTCACACTAGGGAGTCAATATCATGTTTACAAGTGAGTTTGAATTATTTCACTTATGAGTATGGTCTGGAGTTGCATTCATTTACCTATAAAAAAGATGTGGCATTTTCTTATATAATGGAGTACTACTCAGCCACAAAGAAGTACAAACTTGAGACTTTTATAAGTAAATGTCATGTTCCTTTCTCAAAGTCAATGGACGATATCAGGATGCTCTTTTTCCTAATTCTCTACTCTTTATCAATGGTTTGTTTTTCTATTTCTATGATATTACTATTTTTTTGTATTAGCACTTTTAATAAATAGGCTGTGTGGTTTTTTTCTGGTAGAGAAAGTTTTCATGCTTTTTTGCAAAAGTATTTTTTGATTACTGCCTTTTGTGTATCTATATAAATTTTAAAATCAGTGTGCCAAGTTACCTCAACAATATCCTCAACTGGGATTTGTTTGGGATGACCTTGAACCTACAGATAAATCTGGAAAAAAATAATATTTTAAAATGTGTTTTCCAACTGATGAGTGAAATGTATCTGCAATATTTCTGAATTACATGCTCTGATTTCCTGGTGTCATTCATGTTGTGTCACTAGGTACTTCTGCATTCCTCGTACACAGATATACAGTTTATATTTTTGGTGCAATGAGCTTCTGAATTTTATTGAAAATTCTACTAGTTTTTCTATGTGTTCTAAGCATATCATCTTCAGATAATAATGAATTGTTTCTTCAGTTCGCTACTAAAAGATTATGATTTCATGTGGATAGGGATTTCAGTACAATTTAGAATGCAAGTGGTGATCTCTTGCTTTTGTCCCCAGTTTTAAAGGAAACTTTCAAGGTGATTCAATATAGTATCGTGTTTGCTCTATGCATTGGTAGATTACCTTGGGCAAGTTTTAAAAACTTCCCTTCCTTTCCTCTTTCTAAGAGTTTATAATAATACATTTAAAATGGATGTTATAGTAATAAATTATAAACAACGTTTGCAAACGGGTGCCATTTGTCAGATGCTGACTTGTGCATCGTAAGGACACCGTAGGTTCCAGCCCTTAAATCTGTCAATATGGTGAATTTTACTGACAGTTTTCTTGACAGCTTAGCCATGTTGGCAAGCACAACATGAAAAAAATATATTTTCCTTTCCATGTATGGTTTGATTTAGCCTGCTCCTATTTTATTTAGGTTACTTATGTATGTCTCTAAATGAAACTGACTTGATAGTTTTCTTCTCTTCATTGTCCTTGCCACACTCTGACACCCATGTACTAATTTCTACTGCTGCCACCCCAACCTTAGTGGCTTTGACAATAGACGTTTATGATCTTACAGTACAGGAGGTCAAAAATTTGAGGCAGGTCTTCCTGGGGTCAGATCATACTTGCATGCAGGGTGGGTAGATCTGGGAGAGACAGAGAGAGAGAGAGAGAGAGAGAGAGAGAGAGAGTGTAACAAAAGTCAAAACAATCATAGTGTAAAATAGCTAGAGAACAAACTGACAAGAGTGCAGTCACAATTCGTAGTTAATGTAGCCAAGTTTGTGGGCCAGTGGCTATGATTCTATATGGATTTAGATGGTGTTTCTTCATTTCTCCTAACCCCCAGTTCCCAGACTGTTTCCTTGGAATCTTAGTAATCTCAAGTATATTAAGTATTTCATGATCAAAAAACAAAGCTGACTTTCCTTTGAAATAGGCCAAAAAACAAGTTAAACAATGTTAAGCACTTGTCTCATCACTTTATGTCTTCATTATGCTCAAATGCTGATGGAGACCCCTACGAAGTGGCTCTGAGAAGGATTTAAAATTAACTAATTGGCTTTCTATGTTTACCTGTGAGTCTGTTCCAGGCCTAGGCCCCTTGCCTGGCAATGGGAGCTGATTCATAGTAAGTGAACCTCTATGAATCACTGGTCCTGGCTGAGGCCTGTAGTGACCTGTGATGCCAGTGATACCTGAAAGGACAAGATAAGGCCACAGTTGAGAATGCCTGGCTCCTACTCCAATTAACTAGAGATCGCAGCTGAAGGTATCTCACTCTTGCTGTCTCATTCTTATCATAAATGTCAACATGGAGACATTCTCCTAAATTGGCATAGTGTACTACTTGGAGAAGTCTTTGAACTGACTCCCAAAGTCCTGCTGAGTTCCTGCACTTTCCTCAGTATCCCCTTTTTGTTTAAAAATCTAGAAAATATAGGCCTCCCAGAGAAGCTCCTTGTCTCAGTTCCCAAAGTGTTGAACTCTGTTAGAGGGTTTTGATCTTCCTGGAGCCCTAAAATCATACTACTTGTCTCATTTATTTAAGCCTTTGCTATACACTCATTTAAGAGATTGAGGCTCTTGGCCAGGTCTCTTATAAAATTATTGTGCATTTCCAAATAAGAATGTAAAATTCAGCCTTCCTAAACTTATATGTTCTTTTGGTTGGAAAATGCTACTTTAGACCAATGATTCTTGAACAGTTTTGACTGTAACATATATCAGGAGAGCTAAACCAATAAAGAAGAAACACTTCAATGGCTCACTTTGTCTTCCTCTCCCAATTTCCATTGCAAAGGAAATGCAGCAACAGAATTGCATGCTCACCCTTGTAAGACCTACACAGGGGCAAACTTTTATCATTTTATGGTCTATCAGCAGATCTTTATGAGGAAATGCTGTCCTAGATGGTAGACAGTTCTTATAATTGTTTAAATGGATACAGCTTCATGGAATCCATAATGAAGATATGAACTTTGTCTGGATGTTTGATTATGCCAACCCAAAAACAACAATAGAACTTTTTCTCCTTTCAATAACTATAACTTACTATCAACTATACTAACTCTTGTTTTTTAGACTAGTATTTTCATAATCATCTATTGGTAAGTCAAAAATTATGATTAATTTGCATGCATATATGCTACAAAAAAATCCACACCATTAAGAATTAAACAGCTCAACAAGCTACATATTGAAGTGTGATGAATTTTCCACCCCGATAGTTGGACTCATTTGCCTTCTCAATAACTGAACTCAACAGCCCTACAGAATGTGAAGGAGAAAGTGTTTCACATCTTAAACAGCTTATTTCTAAGAAGCATTAGACAAATGATGGAACAGGATCTAACACATTATTCACCTCTGACAATGCCCAGAAAATCCCACCAATGCTGCTGGACAGTTGAGAAGGGCACGGTGATGCGCATGCGTGGGCTGTAGCCTTCCGGAATTTTCCTGTGACCACGCGCAAACTGCACTCCTTGTCTCTCAGATTCTCACAGGCTGCTCTCAAGGGGACTGAGGCAGCTTTCATCAAGGCTAAATGGAGCCACAGCTTGCTTCATAATAACGGAGGCCAGATGTGACTGTGATGTGCAGGTGATGTTTGCTCCTCAATTAGTTTGTGCATTTCCTCTTGTTTCCCCACCGCCTCTCTCTGGGCACACACGCTGGGTATTTATTCCACGAGTCACCTGTTAGCAGCCTTTTGGTCAGAAACAATGTTACTGGTGTGTTTAAACCAGAAATAAATTGCTAAGCAATTACTTAGCCTAAGAGCAAAAGGGCCCGCAATAATTAACTGGATAGTTCTTTTGATTGTTTTAAAGTTTCCTCTTAGAAGGGTAGGAACTCCCTTTGACTATTAATTTCCGGAGATAATGCTTTCTGTCAGAAGATGCATCGCTGCCATTTATTATAAAAGCTCTGTGAAATATGTTATCTTCACTGCATACATGCATACAAGCAAAAAGCAGAGATGAGGTATTTCAAACAAGAGTATAAAATTGAAGTAAGCATATTTCTTGATATACAAATTTGTTTATCCTTATTAGAAAGAAGTGAAAAAGTATTTTCCTAACGAACATTTTTTGCTTCTGTAGACTCACTCCTCAAATATATATCAAAAAAAAGATGTTGCTATTTATACATATGCATGCCTGCATAAAATGTATATGTGTTGGTACAGTGTTGGGTAAGGAGATCAGGAAATACCCAGGCAAAATTCCCATCACTTCTTTCTAGGTTATATTGCCTTCAGTTAGCTCAAAGTTCCCACGAAAGCCATGCGTCTTGAAAGTCACTGGAGCAAAGCCTAGCTGGAGCCAGCAGTTAGAGACCGCTGCTAACACTAACAGGGCACTAACTTCCCAGTGCTTTTCACGACTCCCTAACAGAGCTGCCATCTCCATCTCCACTGTGTAGGTGAAGTGCAGAGACCCCACGGTAATTCCCCAGGGTATTCTGAGCCAATGGTCAGAGACTACCTTGGGTCCTGTCTGGCAGGTGAGTTAATGAAGGGAGTAGCATTAGGAAGGAGCTGGATCACACTCTTGGAGAAAGGTCATGTAGAGGTGACAGGAATTACAGGAGGAGTCAATAGCACCTATGAAGGTGGAGACTCATGATGCCCTGCACAATGGTTAACAGCCTTGTGTCCACATCGGGTATGAGAAATGCGACCTTCTCAACTGAGATTTGCTGCATCTGTCATTTCATATGGGAAATTATTCCCAAAGTATGCATCTGATTAATAGTTTTATTTATTACATGTTAAAGTAGTATTTTGGATGTACTGTCTTAAATACAGTATTAAAATCACTTTATTTCTTCTTGCTATTTCAAAGTGGCTAATAAAAATTTAAAATTCTAGCTGTGATTTGTCTTTTGGTTTTCATGTTATTTCATGGAATTGTGCTGGCAAACACATACAGAACAGGAATGCTTACCTAGAATCCTGGATGATAAGCACTGGATAAGCTTGACTGATAGGCACTTTTGGCTCTGACCAACTGAATTGCTGGATCATGAGAAAGACACAGTGAGATGTGACTAGAACAGTGAGGTGGACATGGAGAATGGGCCAGAAAGTGGGCATGACTAGGGATTGTGCTTACTAGGAATGGGAGGCCACTTGGCAGGACATTGCCACTCTTTGACCTTCATTTTAAAATACCTCTCAACAATGTACCACCCTGAAAAAGGACATACATCAGTCGAGGCACTAACTCAAAGGTCTGACAAGGTGGCCAGGGCCCCGTTTTGCAGACAGTATTGGGAAAAAGAGATGGATGATGGTGATGGAATGAGGGAGAATTCATGAGACTTACAACAGCTTTGGAGTGGGAGGTAATGAAAGAAACAAGCTAGGAATAACACAGGTAGGATATGCAAACTCTTGACTGAGACATGGAAATAGGTATGGCTCAAATAATAAGCATACCTGTACCTGTGCCGAGGCTGTTGTTCTGCGTTAATCACTTAGAGATGGTCATTGCTATGGTTTAAATCTCAAATGTCCCCCAAAAGTCTCACATGCTCAGATGTGGGGCTCTGGGAAGGTGACTGACTCATGGGTGCACCCACTCACCAGTGAGCTAAGTTCAAGACTGTTAGGAGGCGGGTCCTGGTTGGAAGAGTGAAGAGAAGGAGAGAAAGAGGGAAGGATGTCACCATTTTCTTGTGTCTGGTTCCTCCACCCTCTCTCTCTCAGTTTCCTGGCTACCATGGGGTGAGCAGTTGTCTTCTGCCATCTGTTCTCACCCTGTTGTTTCTGCTTTAGTGCCAGCCTACCATGGACTGGACCAAGAGAAACCGTGGGCCAAATAAACCACTCCTCCTTTAAACTGTACTGTCTGTAACTGGAAAATGATGAGCACAATCATTAAACAACAACAACAACAACAAACAAACAAAACACTTCTGGACCTCAGGAGTAAGACTCTGATGACAGAAGTTTGGGAGTCACATTGTATGGTGAGCCCTTTCCAGATCTCATCTCAGTCTGGAAGGGTTTATATTTGTAATCCCATAGAGAAGGTATTGGAATTCTAGTGAGCTAATTCCAATCTACCATATCTAGTACAACCCAAGGAGAGAATCAAGATACTAAGACATATAAAATTATGGGGAGCCAAGGGGTTCTAAGTCCAGCCAAGATGGTGGTTCACCAGAACAAAGGCTATGACCCAGGGCCCAACATGGGTTTTATTGATTCTCCATGAAGGGAGTGGCTTGGGGATGAGTGACAGTGAGAGAGGTGGGAAATACATGAGAGCTATGAGTTGGGCTAGGTAGAAGGCCTGAGATCACCTCTGGGATATGCATAACACAACTGAGATCGTATCTAATACTTTGGGGTCAGTGCTTCAGCTCTGGTGTACAGTCTTCTTTGCACTGGGAAGTCATTGCCTATTATTTCAAAGCTCAGGCCCAGGCAATGGCATGGAGCATGGTTCTTCATCCTGCCTGGCTTAACCTTTTTTTTCTTTTCTGGGAGTCACTGGGTAGAAAAACAGTGACTGTTGTCTTGCTTCAAAGATTGCACATCGGCTCCTCAGCCAGCCCAGTTTACATTGCCTAAAGTCAATTAAAGGGACAAAGAAATGGCCTGGCCAGCTCTGTATGCATCTCAACAAGGAGACAGGGCCAAATGGAGATAACTGCTCTTCTTTCAAGGAGAATCATCCAGGTGGTCCCATCACAACGTTGTTAGATTCTTTTCCTGAAAGTAGCAGTTTTCAGAAAGATGAATTAGAGACAGTATAAAATATGAAGAAAAAAATTATAACCCAGGACAGAATCTTGCCAGAGGGAAGGGAGCAGGGGCATGAAGAACAGCAACTTTTGAGAGACATCTGGAGATAAAGAGGATGGGGTGCAGTGCTGCACAAGTAACCCTTCAGTGATACCTTTGGCGATGATGCCCTCAGAGGACCTGGAAAGCAATGGGTCTGAAAAGAGAAAACAGTGAAGAGTACCAAATATGCAATAAGTGAATTAGATGAACTCTGAGAACTGGTAGTTCTCAGTATGCAGTAAGAGGCTGCATCAGCAGAGAAGAGAAACCAGACACGAGATGAAGAGGTGTCCACAGCCATCGCTAACCTGTGCACAGCTTCCCTGCGGCCAGGACTACCTAAGTCTGGCTATCAACCACTCCTGACCCGCACTTGACTGCAAGAGGAAGCAAGCCACAGAGAGGTCCCACAGCTAAGACAGTGGCAGAGTCTGGCAGAGCCAGTCATCTTAACTGCCAAGTCCATATTAATAGCTAAGCCCATCTTCACTATTTTACCTCTCAGATCAGGGATGTTAAGAAATGGACCCAACAAGGCCAAACAGTTATTAATGCAGTTATGCAGGGAAAAGTGTATGGGAACCCTGAAATGCTAAACTCTACAGTGTAACCTACTATCTCCTGAGGACATGGCTGAAAGAGGAAAGTTATCTTGCTTCATAACTGGCTCTGTTAACCTGAAGCAGCTTCCTCTTAAAGCCCACGTGCTCTAGTGACACTCCCCTTCTTAATGAATGGCGGTCGTATTTGTTGATGGTGCAGGTTCTCTCACTCTGCCTCTTTATTATCTAGGAGCTCTAATAACTGGAACACAATACCACCTACTTACAGTAAACACATGGCCCCTCTTCGTTATTGACAGTCCCTGCTACAGGCTTTCTCTTTGAGCGGCTACCTTAATAAGCAAGCAATTACTGGGAAATGAATGGATAAACAACGTACTTCTTGGGAGGGGCTAATAAATCACTGGCTCTACATTCTCAAATTTTTCTTCTGCTTTATTACTCCCATTGGCCTGTGTCCACATCTATGTATGCAGGGAAATAATGAACCTATGGATCAATTAGAGAATCAGTAGCCCGATTTTGACATTCTGCATTAAGCAGGAACTAATTGTCTGATTCCTGATGCCTTCTAAAACACATCTCAGTGATCAATACGTTTGTGATGATGTTTGAAATAGAAGAGCAACTTTGGCTGGGCCATAGGAAGCCATCTGTTTCCCTATCGTGTCATGGAGGTTCTGGGTTCTCCTGGCCTTGTCCTGGGGAGATTTTTCTCCCTTCTCCAAAGCTCTGTGAGGCTTCCTTGGTGACCACAGCCCAATCAATGCCTCTTAGGACACCCTAACACCTAGGGTGGAGCCGTTGTCCAGGGAGCCACTAGGGCAGCAGAGTTAGTAAGAAGGAGATGGAAGAGTAGAGACATCCTAGGCCCTCTACACTGCGCGAAGGCTGTGACAGTGCTTTTCCTGGAGAACTGAGAGCTTTCTCACACCCGAAAGAAAGCTGCAACCAATAACTGGTGACACTTCTATAGAACATGAGAAAGCATTTTGCAGAACACTCTGAAAAGGTTTTTGGAGCACCACAGAAAGGTGTACAGGCTCTGATACCCGTGAGTCTCCCATCTACTCACCCTGGACTCACCCTGCTTTAAACTCTCCTCAACTTCAAAGGACACTAATATCCCGAGCGTCCTTAGGGCATTCGTCCTGCCTGAAACATCACAGGGGACAGGGAGTCTGTTGTTCTCCCATCCCATGTCTTGTACAAGTCCACAAAAGCTACTTGGCCCTAGGGCTATGCTCCACCAATTTCCCAGACAGACTGCATCTGCCTCCATCGCACACTGTGCTCAAGGGTGCCCACGTTACCATTACCGGTAATAGTATCATTGTCGCTGAAATGCAAAGGAAAGGACGGCACCATCTTGCCCTGCTAAACTACCTCGGAAGGAAGAAGAGATGGAATTTCCCTCCAAGGAGCCATAGACGTGGTTCCACAGAGTCTGAGCAGCACTTGCCAAATGCTCCCAGGACTAAATGCCCATCTTTTAAAACTCAGATGCGTTTTTTCATTCACGTGCCTGGATAATAAAGTCTAGATGAGAAATTGAAATAAAAGCATAATCTATAAGCAGATTTGCCATGTAAATAGAGCCATTTTTCAACTCTTTCTACCAGTGAGCCATCCCCTATGGAAAAGCAGAGAGACAGGAGTCGCTAGATGTTCCTTCGGCTGACGCCTCTTTGTATAATGACATTTTGGAGAGGAACACAAACCATTTTTCCTACAAAAGGAGACAATCTCTTTGCTTCTAGGGGAAACAATTTGTGTTGTGTTGTGTTTTGGGTTGGTTTGGTTTGGTTTTTGTTCTCAGCATATTGCACACAATTGCCAGCCCTGCTCTAAGTCCCGCCTAGTAGCATTTAGTTTCTCTCAGGGTCCTTGCTGTCTGACAACATATGAGAGAACTCAATCATGCCATGGGAGTCACTTTGTAAGCACACCTAAGAGTTCCAAAAGCTACCATGTGTCACCAGGAACTACCAGGGCAGACCTATGAATACTACATAATTAATCATCCCAGTAATCCTCTGAGTTAGGCATTATGGGCCACAACTGATAAGTGAGGAAACTGAGCTATGAGAGATTAAACAAGCATCCAAAGTCACACAAGCAGGAAGTAGGGGAGCAAAACTCCTAACCCAAGTTGGCATGACCACAAATGCCATGACTATGTCCACCTTGCTGTATGCCGCCATCCCTTAGGGTCTCGGGAGGAGGGCGCACATGGAGATGCAGAACGAGGACCCAGATTTCAGTATGTACCTTGGCCACCTTGCACTCAAAACCTTCCTAGGACAGAACCTGAAGCAGACAGGAAGGGGAGGTTCCCTCACCCGGGAACTGGTTTTTTCAGAATGCACTAAATTCTCCTCACATGGCTTCCTTGGCACTGTCACAGCCCAGGACAGCAATGGCTGCATGGTTTACACATTCTTCCCAACACTTGCCCCAGAGCAGACACTCCGTGCTGCTCCGTTGCCATGCATTTGCTCCAGCCCTGCCTTCAGGGACCCTAAGGCCTGCTACTAATGAGGAGAATAGCTCACATGTCTCCCCAGCTTTCTTCAAAACAAGGGTGCATGCTCATTTAATAAACACACTCCTAATAAAAATTCTGTTTGTTTAATGAAGCATATCAATGATTTCACTGGAAAATGTTCTCTCCTTAATATGTGTCTAAGAACTATGAGACACAGCACACACTCATCCAGCCTGACAGAAATAAAAGAGGGTCAGAACTAATCAGGCCTCATTTCATTCAAGAATTTCTTGTGGTTTCAAGACCATAGCTTTTTAAACCAGAGGGTAGAACAAGCCAGCAAGTGTTTATTGAAGTCGGGCTGTGCTAGCCATCCTGGAATCTAAAACAAGGCCAAAAAAGTCAGAGTAAAAACACAGAATTGCATTTAACTAAGGGCAGAATTATGTGATGCCAGCTGTCAATACACAGAATAAGGCCATAGAAAGGAAAATGTAGGGAACTCAAGGGACAAACATGATTTATCTCATATGTTGGCAAAAGAACATCAAGAAGTGAGGCTTTTTCACAAATATCACAGTGCTGTACAGAAAGTATTACTATGCCATTCTCCCACCCCAACCCATCCCATACTAGGGATTGAACGCAGGGCTTTCACATTGAGTTACATCCCCAATGCTTTTCTTATTTTGTATTCTGAGACACGATCTTGCTAAGTTGCTAAGTTACCCAGGCTGGTACCTGCCTCAGCCTCCCCAAGTGCTGGGCTTACAGAAATGTCTGACTCCCTTTCTTAATGCAATATACCGAAATATCAATAGTACAAACGCTGTGAAACAAGTGCTATCATACAGAGGGCAGTCCCTCTTAAAGCTGTCTTGACTTAATTTCCTTTCCAAAGAAAAATAGAGAGTAGTAGGAATTTGAACTGGTCTATTGCAAGATGAAAAGTGATGAAACTCATGACTGTGATATGTTTATACAGAACTACCTGGGAGGCTCTGGACAATTAGATTGAAAATTCCCTACTGTAAATACTCCCTTTTGTTTCCGCCCTAGAATCAACAGTCTTTAAAAGGAACCTGAGCTAAGCATTATGGCCAACCCTGACTTATTAGCTAAACAGAAAAAATCAGAGAGACAAAATTGAATATTTCACTTTAAAATTCATACAAAAAGAAAGCAGAACACTTCAGAAGCCTGGGTTTACATTTTAATTAAGCTTCATAATAAATATAGAGACCTAAAGCAACTTCTAAAGGGAAATGTGATCTCTCAGTTGAAAAGACCTATTATAGCAATCAGCCTGACAGAGGGAAAAATACAAACAAATCCAAAGTTACTTCTGCATCACCTGCTGACTGATCATCTCTGGAGGCTGAATTTCTTTTCCCATTCAGATGAAGACTGGAATTTCTATAGGCTGAAAACACAGAAACAAAAAACTTTTTGTGCTCAGATAATTTCAACATATAGCTTAAACATATAGCACTTGTTAACACTCCTGACCCCACTCCTAAACCCTAAACTTAACCTTAAACCCTTATTCATATTTTTTATCCTCAGCTGGGGAGTTAGCTCAGTGGCTTAAGCGCCTACCTGGCAAGCTCAAGGTTGTGAGTTTGATCCCTGGTACAAAACAAAACAAACAAACAAACAAAAAAGACACACACACACACACACATCTTCTATCCTCTTTCTTAGCATTATTTACGCTTTCAACTTGCCCAGCAGCCAGGCTCGCAGCGGTGGGAGCCAGCTGAGCGGTAGCCTGAGTCTCCGGCAAGCACACTGAATGTACTTTCAGCAGTGCCTGCTGCCTAGATGGGGCTCCTGCCTAGGCCTCTCAGGACCTGGAACAGAGAACCAGAAAAGGTGCAAACTGCAAGCTCACGTATGCAGGAAAAGTCATGTCCTTACAGCAAAAGGGAGTGCCTATCCGTCTGCCTCAGAACCTGTATTCTAAAGGGCAGGGGGCACCCACTGAATGGGATTCCACTCACTCGTGAGTCTCCCTGGCAGGGAAGGGGAAATTCAGGGAGGTCACGTGGGTCACCATTTCTGTGAGGCAAACCTGGGTCACCATTTCTGTGAGGCAAACCCGCCTCCCCCCAGTTTTTACCAGTGTGCTCTGTGATGCACAGTAAAGGCCCCCACCGGTGGGCATTGCCAGGTACACTTACTGCATCTTGGTCCTCCTTACTGCCTGCCCTCTTCCCTCCTGCCTCCCCTTGTCCCCAGGTCCCTCCCAAATCCACAAAGTCCACTGTTTACCTTCACTTTTCCTTCAGTTTTCTCTTTAAATTATTTATTCTTTGGGTTTCTCATCACTGCTTTACTTCATTTAACATTATGGTCTCAGAGTGCATCCATTTTCCTACAAATGACTGAAATTTATTCTTCCATGCAACTGACTAGTACTACATTGTCATTATCCACTCATCTGCTGATGGGCATATAGGCCACACCCAGGACTTAGCTATTATGAATTGTGCTGCTGTAAACATAGATGTGCTTGTGTCACTATAATATAAAGTCTTTGGACTTTGGGGAAGATATCTAGGAGGAAAATAGCTGAGTCAAACAAAATTTCTATTTTCAGTTTTCTAAGTAATCCCCATATTGATTTCCACTATAGTTGTACTACCTTAAATTCCTACCAAAGATGTAGAAGAGTTTCATTTTCCCTACAACCTATCCAGCAGTTGTTTTTCTGGGTTTTGTTGTTATTGTTGTTTGTTTGTGTGAGTTCTTGATGATAACCATTCATTTCTAGAGTAAGAATCTTAGTGTCATTTTGATTTATATTTCACTAATAGCCAAAGTTGCTGGAACATATTTTCATGTACCTATTGGTTATTTGTACTTTTTCTTTTAGAAGTGTCTATTCATTTTAATTTCCCAGTTTTTATTTTGAGGATGTATAATTTTTCTTTTACTTCTTTGTATATTCTGGATATTAGTCATCTGCCTGAGGAGTGGCTGGCAAAAATTTTCCCATTCTGAGGTTCTGTTCAGAAAGTCTTTACCTATGTCTATGTTTTCAAGGGTTTTACCTACTTTGTCTTCCAGCAAATTCAGTGTTTCCATTTTTATATCTTAGTCTTTTGTTCATTTTGATTTGACTTCAGTACAGAGTAAGAGGCACGGATCTATATTCATCCTTTTGTACGTGGACAGCCAGCTTTCCCAGCACCATTTTGTTTAAAGAGATTATCTTTCTTTTCCCCTGCTGTATGTGTTCAGCCCCTTTGTCAAAGCTCAGATGACTGAAGGTGCCTGGGGTTGTGTCTGCATCCTCACGTCTGTTTTTGTGCCAGTATCATGCTGTTTTTATCACCATATCAGCTTTGTAATATAATTTGAAGTCTGAGATTGCGATGCCTCCTTCTTTGTGTTCTTGCTCGGGATCGCATGGGATATTCTGGGCCTTTTCTGGTTCTATATAAATTTTAGCGTTTTTTTCCTAGCTCTGTGAAGAACACTGTTGGTATTTCGACTGATATCACATTAAATCTATTTATCACTTTTGGTAAAATAACCATTTTAACAACATTGGTCCTGCCTACCCAGGAACAAGGGATGTCTTTTTAATTTTGTTGTCCTCACTAACCTTTTATAGAATGCTGTAGTCTTTATTATAGAGGCCTTTCATTTCCCTGGCTAGTTTTTCCTAGGCATTTGATGTTTTTTATGAAGCTATTGTGAATGGGATTGGTTTCCTGATTTCCTTCTAGGTGTGTCCATTGTTGGAGTACAGGAATGTTGCTGATTTTTGTGCATCGATTTTACATGCTGCTAATTATTCAATTTATTTATTCTGTAAGCCTTTTGGTGGAGATTTTCGGGGGTCTTCGATGTAAATAGAGATAGTTTGACTCCTTCCTTTCTTATATATCACCATTATTTCTTTCTCTTACTTGATTTCTCTGGCTAAATATTTGAACAGGAACCCACCCCCAAGTTTACTGAGTTAAAACGATCATTCTGTTTTGCTCCTGACCATTGGGAGGGGCTGAGGGGGCCATTCTTCCTTTGGCTTCTCATGTGGCTACACTAAGGTGAAGGCTGGGGCTCTGAGCATCCAAACATTTTTCTGGGTGAACATCCAAGATGCCTCAGCACATGGCTAGCACATGAGCCTAGACGCTGGCCTGGAGCCCAGCTGGGCTGACGCCCTGGAACAACTACATGTGTCTTCCTCCTGCAGTAGTCTCGGGGCACATAGATTTCCTCAGCTGGTTTTCTATGGCTGAGTGTCCCAGGAGAACCAAGTAGAAATTACACCACCTTTTCCAACCTCAGTCTGGATCTTTGGTTGCATCATAGCTATCCAAGACTGTTGGTTTCCAGAGGGCCACATGGTCAGCCTGGATTCAAGGGAGGGGAAACAGATACCATCTTTCAGTGGCATAGACAAAGTCACACTGTAAAACATCATGCAAGATGGGGAGACTGAACCGTCGTTGGAAGACACAATCACATTGCTTGCTTCCTAGGGTTCAAGCCCTCACTGAGGATGCAGGTGGACATGTACTTCTAAATTAATCAAAGGCATGACATCAGTGCCCAGCAAGAGTCCCAGCGAGGAGAACTTGGAAACTTTAGGGACACCTTTCTGAGTTTCTCTCTTCTCTGCCAAGGGAAAGAACTGCCCAAGAATTCAAGGATCTTTTTGCTCTTTTTACCTGAAGAATATTTCTCCCTTCTCTCAAAAAACACACCATATTCCCTTTCATAAATTAAACTTTTGAGAACAAAAACCAAGAAAGGAATCGTTCTAAGGAAAGATATCTTCTCATCCAACAACTTCCTGAGAGCTACGAATACCACAGTCTTGCTGCTTGAGATAGACAAGGGGAAAACAAAAAGTGCATTACTGAGGACAGATCTAAGAGGAGAACAGGAGAGGAAAACATGATTGCCTGTGTCCCTGAGCTGTCCTGCACTAACAGGTCAAGGAGGGAAGATAGAGTCACAGGCTCTGGGCAGTGTTCTTTGAATACTTCATTTGAAAAACGTATGAGAAAATTTATTCCTGAAGTAAAGTATAAAAGACAAAGAGAGACAAACAGCCTCTTCATTTCTATCTGTGTTGTGTTGCAATAGAAAAATACCTGAAACTGAGTACATTATCAAGAAAAGAGCTTTATTTAACTCACGATTCTGGAAAGTAACAAAGACCAATGAGGGATCGCACTCATTCTTTTATATCAACTCCTCCCCTTGTAGTAAGAAGTTCACTCCTAATAGACCCAATTCAAGCTTTTCA
The DNA here is from genome assembly GCA_004027295.1 of Dolichotis patagonum. Lineage (NCBI taxonomy): Eukaryota > Metazoa > Chordata > Mammalia > Rodentia > Caviidae > Dolichotis > Dolichotis patagonum. Next base: position 19,506 of record PVJX010018169.1, read on the forward strand.
CTCAGAATCTAATCACCACCCTCCAGGCTCCACCTTTTAAAATCTCTTCATCTTTCAGCACCATTTCACAAGGCACCAAGATGGTGGTGTGTGAACAGGTGGGGAAGAGATCATCGCCAGACCACAGCAGGAGGGCTTCCCACTTGGCACTCCAGAGGCCTCAGGGTCAGGTGAACAGCTCAGCAGCTCCGGGGAATGGGGGATGAGCACTCAGCCCAGTGGGAGGTGCCACTGGCAGCAGCATGTGCAGGCTGGGAGCGCTGCTTGGCTTAGCATCCGACAGGCTCGGGTCAGCTCTGCAGCAACAAAGAAATTTTGAGACAAAACGTAAATGGTGACAAATCTTGGAAGCTGCCATGCAGAACCTCAGAAATTTCTGGGAACTTCTCCAAAGCATCAGGGGTAAATAGCTCTTCTAAATCAGCCTCTCCATAGTTTCTGAGAATGGACATGGGGGACCCTGACCTGTGCTTTCAGTTGCCCTGGGACTCTACCATATACAACGAATCTTCAGTGTTCAAGAATTCTTTCCTAACTCAAGCCAACTCAAGCCAAGCGAAATCACCACCTCTCCATTCTGCCCCTTCACTACCTACCATGGCTGCACTTTCCTAATTTCCCTCCTTCCTAAAACCCCAATGCCGGGTGGTAACTACTGCTTGTCTGAGTTGCTTGCAAGGTTGTGCATTCATGAAGCAAAATCTCTCAGATGTCCCTAGAGAGGAACTGTAATGCCTCAGTTATAGCTAATTGTCTAACTTCCCTTTTCTCCATTGTTCTTCCCGCCTAGACGCAGCTCCTCTTCCTGCCTCCCACCTCCTTTCATGTGTCTTGGGCCATCTCTCCCTCCAGCTCAGCCTGTTTCCATGTGACACTGTTACAGCACAATCTTATCTTACATTGGTATCAAACAGCTCTGACTCAGGCAGATTGGTCCAAGTGTTGAAATAAAATAACGCTCCAAAGCCTATGTGAGAATGGGTGAGAAGAGGTCGATGCCAACTGGGGCGCCCTTGGCCTGGGAGGGAGTGAAAAATAAACAACTGACGTGAAAAGTTGCATTAGCTAGTTCATACTATTTCAATTTGTTTTAGTGAATTATCTTTCTTAGAACACCAAGTGGTCCCCTAATGGCCTGAAAGATTTGAAACACTTCCAAAGCATTAACAATTTTCTGTACTTAGTCTCTGGGAGGTCTGGATTTCAGACCTTATGTTGGCCAACAGCCAGAGGGTACCAACTTAGACTGCACAAAGCCTGGAGTGATTCAAACAGGTTTTTAGTCTCAGAGGCCAAGATGTGGTCTCTGTCAACCCTGTAAATTCCCATCCTTCTTGCACACATAGCAAATCTACTGTGCATAATACGGGAAATTCTCCCAGATGTGCCTTTTCATAGTGTGCTTTTTTCACTTCCTTTGTTTCACTCTGTGCACTTTCAGTTCTATTAAATGATGTCATCACTTTCTCTTAGATTGTCTTCAAGACTTGTGTGTGGCACCCACTTGTAAAGAAGTGATGTAAAAAGAAATAATCTTTGCATTCTGCATGACAGGGTGATGAGGCAACATTTTTAAATATTAGTCTATATTTCTTCCCCATTCTACACCCACCAAATTCTTCCAGCTGTACCCTGAGGGATTCTTGCCTTCTTGTAACTAAACAGAGGGGAGGCACTGCTGGGAAAGCACAAATGATGGTCAGGAAAGGACATGTAGAGTCCAGAGCTAGTTGTTCCCTCACATAGGATATAAAAGCATCAAAGATGAAGCAAAATAGAGGAAAAGTAGGCGAAACCAGACAAGAAAATTAGAGAAATGTGAATCCTTAAAGAAAATAATTTTTTGGAGCTTTCCATTCTGGTCATCCTGCTGTCCACACTGGGGGTCTCTTGGAGGTCAAGCGTGGCTTGGATCTAAGAAGCCCAGCCTAGGTATTTCCCTCCTCCACTGGGTGAGTACGTCTCTGGGGATGAAGATCAGGGACCTGCCAGACAGAGCTACTGCCTCACTCAGTCTTGTAAGGAACCAACTTGAAGACGCCCAGCAGAGCTGGGCGGAGAGAAAGCACTTCCTTTCAACATTAACAAATCCACAAATGAAGACCTGTGCCTACTTCCAGATCTTTGTGGGAATTTACAGCTGATTATTAATTTTCCCCCTCTTGTGTCCCTTTGCTATCTCCTTCTTCCTTCCTCTACCTGCTCCCCCAACACACACACTCACACACACACACACAAATTCAAACTCGCACAAAATTCCGAGAACAAGTAATCCTCAGTTTTTCTTGACCTAGTTTCCTTTAGTCGTTTAAATTGTCAGTCATATCTGTGGATCAAATACCACTATGCATTCCTACTACAAATGACATGCCACTTCCAATGAACATACATCCCGCCAAGCCCATCGTAAATTGAAAATGTGGTCAGTCGGGAATGCAGTTCCCCCAGCCTACTGTCCATCCCTGCTTAGTAAAATAGAGTGCCATGGAGCTCTTTCTCCTCGTGATGGCATGGCTGGCTGGGAACTGCAGTGCAATGTTGCTACACAGCCTCACAAGAGGGTGGCGTAGGGCCTATTAGCAGCCCCAGAAAAGGTCTAAATTCAAAGTATAGCTTCCATTAAATATGTACTGCTTTTGTGTCCTTGTGAAGTTAAAAAAATCTAAATAAAACATTGTAAGCCAGGGACTATCTGGATATACTGTGTTGGTCAAATGTCTGTTTTTTATAACAAAATAGTAGAAGCTTAAAAAGTGGGAAGATTTCAGAGGTTTCTGTCCGTGGGCAGTGGTCCTGCTGCTCTCGGGACTGTGCAGGGAGCCCGTCACAGCAGGGGGCACGTGGGAGAGCAAGAGGCTGCCCGGCACCCGGCAAGGAAGCCAGCAAGCGGGAAGAGACGCAGCGCTCACGTCCTCTGTGGGTTCGTGTGCCAAAGACCCGAAACCTCCCGCAAGGCTCCACCGCTGCCGGCAGTGCCACGGGCCGGAAAACAAGTTTCCGAGGGCATTCAAGATGCAAATACGATAAATATATGTTAAAGTTTCATTAAAAGATTATGATTCCCTTCATAAAATATTCCTTACTCTAAAATGGTTGTTCGTTGGAGGGAGGTCTTCTTTAGTTTTGGTGTGATACGGTACTAGGGATCTGATCCACAGCCTTCAAATTAAGCTACATCCTCAGCCTCTTTTTTTTTTTAATGTATTTAATTTGAGACAGAGTCTCACTAATTCATTAAGTTTCCCAGGCTGGGCTTGAACTTGCAGTCCTCTTGTCTCCGCCTCCCAGAGTGCTGGGATTATGAGTGCGTGCACCACACGTACCTATAATGATTCTAAATGTATTTTTTAAAGTTTTGAATGGCTAAAGTGGTCGGGAAATAATGAGCTGCATCTGAATTTCCTTTGCCATCGGCTGGTGTCGTGTAACACAACCGCAGAGAATCTACCCCCAGTCTGAGCCTCACACCATATCACAGGTGTAACAAAGGACTCCCACACAGTTCAGGTACACACGGGGAACAGCCTCGACCCGGATGTGATTGTCCAGAGAGTCACGGCCTGGAAGTCCTAGCCCAGCCACCATTAATGTTGTGATAGTCTGGTTTTTACCAAACTTCTCTACTTCTCACTTTTCCCCTCTTTGAAATAAAGACACATTTCTGGCGTGCTTTCATTGCCTGTGAGGAAGTAATTCTTTTCCATTCTATCCTCTAGTAATCATAGGTAGAGTTTTGTTCGGTCATTTGTTTTGATGTGAATTTCATTTACCCAAACTCTGAGAAAACACTTGGTTCTGGTGCTGGTCTGAGGTTGTGGAGCTCCTCGGCTGCCCTTCACCTGTCCAGCACTGGCTGAGACGCCCTGTTGTCCCCTCCCCAGTCATGTCAGGCTCCTCTTTTCCTTCTCTCTCTCCCCTGTCCCATCAGCTGAGCTCCCTCCAGCCGCTCTTCCCGCACGTGGCCCAGTTTCTGAGCAAAAGCTTCTGCAGCTGCTCTCAGAGCCGTTCGCCCTGCTTCCCAGTGAACGCCTGTTGGCCAGGCAGGTGTCTCCTGCCTATCACACATATCCGCACATGCTCACACACACACACACACACAGACGCAACAATCCCGCTTACTTCTGTGACTTTCTCCCCCTTGGAAGCCAGTAGTTCATAACCCTTGTGGCTCTTTGTGATTTGACCCCACCTGGTTGTATTTTGAGATTTCCGGAAATAGTTGGTTTCCAGTTGTGTTAATGTGATCAGAAATGGGAGGCAGTGATTTTGCTGTTGAGTTCTTCTATCTCAGGTTGTTGGACAATTTGAGAAGTTTCAAAAACTGTGCTGCTGCTGGCCTCTCGGTTTCCCAGTGACATCAAGAGTTGCACTATACCACGTTGTTTTGGAGCACAGGTGATACTGTCATGTGTTTGCATGTTCTGTGTTTTCATGTTCTTATATCTGCATGTTTCTGTGCTACTGTTCCTTCCATATTCTAAAAGCAGAGGCCAATAAAATGGGGAAATGATATAGTTAGTGACTTTTCCAAAATAAATGAGCTCTGATTTTCATAGCCCAGACAGACGAGGTTGCACAACGAAGCTGCTCGTCAAATAGGGTAGCATGACCATCTCGCTTTGTAACAGCACAGGAAAAGAGGGAGACTCGTGCCTCCTCCAGAGCAGCTCACATAGCAGATGGGCCTCACAGCCAATGGCATCCGGCACGGACAACACCTACATACCTCTCTGCAGCGGGCACTCCATTCCTCGCCCCATGGCACGCGAAGCTGCCTGAAGAACAGAGCAGAAGGGAGAAAGGTCTTTATCTTTGCAGATCCTAAGGAATAGTCCAAAAGAAACATCAACTAAGAATTTAGACCTGTGAAGAAAGTCTCCAGAGGTTCCCGAGTTCGTCACTGCTGTTCTGAGCCTCTCCCCTGCCCCTGTGAATGTCTAACCTTCCAGGGAGCCTCCCATTCCCCTCAGAAAGACCAGCCTCCTGGCCTTGCTGAAGCACCTCTCCTCGATGCGGTCACAGTCACACTGCTCCTGAGGGAACCAGCGGGACGAGGGCTGCCTTCTGTCTCACAGGGGCGTGCTCCCCGTCACGCTTTTTCCAAGGTCTCCCTGCCACCATGAGCCGCACGGTGACGACTCTGTTCTGTTGTCTCAGAGGTAACAGCTGAGTCAACCAGACCAGGGCTCACACACAAAAACACACCTGCCTCTGCCAGCAGTTACAAATTCTTATTCAAATGTCAAACACCAGAAAAGAGAACATGAGCACTGTCCTGCCACACCCCGACTCACTGGACTGCCTGGCTGCACTGGCGACACGGCTTTGCATCACCACACTGGACACGTGGCTGCTCTGCCTGCCTTACCGCTGCCACCCACTACACACTTCCAGACCCACCGGCCCGCAAAACTGCCATCATGAGGAGTGATACCTCATCAGGTCGCTGTCTTAGCTAACCAAGATGCTGCTGTGTTGTTGAAACTGCTCTTTTGAGATTATAATTACAGGGCTGGGAATTTAGCTCAGCAGTGCAGCACCTGCCACAAACACAAGGTCCTGAGTTTGATTCCTAGGACCAAAATATATATATATATAAAATCACATTCTCAGGCATCCAGTTATATTCAGTGATACATTATTAGATCATAGCACTTCCTCATGAGCTGGGACAACCTGCCTTCCAAAGACACTCAAGGTGCAGGGCCAGGAGAGAAAACATTTTCATTCTTATACTGGAGAAACACCCCCAAGTCACCAGGTTTCCCCACCAACTAGATGCCTGAGTTAAATGGATCTTTCCAAGGACACCATCTGACCAAGGACAAATGGAGAGGTGCTGTAGTTCTACCTCCTGAGAAGCTAACCCTTACTTTAACTTGGGATCCTAGGTCCTCAGTCCGACCACCAGATGCCAGGTGTCCCCTTCTATCCCCCCATGCCTCTGTATGCAATGAGTCACTGAGATGACACTTATATTTCTATTCTAGACCCACAGATCTCTCTTGGCAGAAGCTTTCTGTGCCAGAAGAAGGTAGCCACAGCCAAAATATCTAGACAACCCAAAGGTGACTGTCTTAGTCCATAGTGTGCTGCCATGACAAAATATGTGAGACTGGGTTAGTAATAAAGAAAAGATGCTTGTTTTGGCTCATACTTCTAGAGGGTAGGAAAGTGGCAGTATCCGCTCAGTTTTAGTGAAAGCCATTGCACTGTTTCATGCATGACAGAAAATTCAAAGGGGAATGTGGAAGAAAGGGGACAAGAGGGCTGATCTACTTTATAAAAATGAGCTGTCATGGTGACACACCCACTCTCCGGGGAACCACATTAACCCTTTCATAGGGATGGATAACCCTTGATCTAATTACCTCTTAAATGTCTCACCCCTCTTATGCTATTATACTGATGCCCAGGTCTCCAACACATGAATTTTGGAGGATAAGCCACATTTGAGCTGTAACAAGAACAAAGATAATTTGGTTTGCATGAAACTCTTGTACAGATAGCATGAACAATTGAGAAAAGGTTTGTGTTTGGAATCAGAGATCAAAGTTTAAATTTTGGCCTTGCCAATTATGGGTTGACTGATTTAAGCTCACTGATCCCTTAGAGAACAGCATAAAATAAAGATAACAATGAAGATAGCACATATATCAAAAGATATGAGCTTTAAATGATGTTGCATCTGTAACAAACTTGTATTTGTATGCAGGTAGTGGAACAGACATGAACTTGCCTCCTAACTTGCACTGTGTGACGTATATAAGGGTTCTCCAGAGGAACAGAGCCAACGGAATAAAATAACTGTAAGAGGGTATTTATTAATTGTCCCACATGATCTGATGCTGAATAGTTCCGCAACAGCCATCGTCAGGCTGCAGAGTCAGGGAAACCAGAAGCCAAAGCCTTAGAACAAGACAGAAAGAGACCTGGGATGCATAGGCAGGCCATGGGGAGAGCCTGGAAGCGCCCTGGGAGCTGCTAGTGTAAGTCCACACCAAAGGCTAATGAATCTGGGGTGTGATGGCCATGGACAATAACAGCAGCAAAAACCCAGCCACTCAAGAAGGTCAGGAGTGCGCTGTCCAGAGCTGTCCTCCTTCCCCTCCTTGTGTTCCAGCCAAGCCCCAGCCTGTTGAACAAAGCTGCCCTCATTTGGTACAGGTCTTCCCCACTCAGCTGGCTTACACATGCCACATGCCAGTCTTAGCTTACAGCATGCTCAGCTGACCAATTACCTGGACCTCTTTCAATCTACTCAAGTCTACAACCAAGTTAACCTCACATAAGAAATGTCCTATGAGCTTCAATTTCAGAATCAATTAATCTGATCCCCTAAGTCCTTACCTGCCACAGGTAGAGCAATTTACTCAGGTTCTATTTGAAGCAACTGTAGACTGAACCAACCTAATAGAAAGCTAATAACTATAGTCCCAGATTAATGAGAATTAGCCTATATTACTATTCTATGAACTAGAATGTTTTATGGAAATGTGGGTATAAATGGCAGAAGAAAGAAAAAAAGTGGTTCCCATAGGAAGAACAATGGCATAGTGGTAATCAAGTAAGACAGAAAAGTTTTTTTTTTATTGTTATGGCTTTTAAACTGTGTGTATATAACATATTCATAAAATTAACTATGAAGAAACAGTCATGTGTTAGTTTCCATATGCACAAAGATTTCTTTGTATCTGTGTTATCTAAACTCAAGAGATGAAAATTTGAAACCAGTTTGAAACCCCTGTATGTTTCTTTACACAAAACATTTTGGAGTTAAGCAGACATACGAAATCATTTAAGGTCATGATATATAAAGATTACCCATGACTTTCTGACACTACTACATTTTCCTAAGTGTTACCCAACATTTCTCACATCCCTGTCCAGATTCTGGGTCTCCTGAGCCATTAGGCTATTTGGCTTGGTCTCCTTATCTATGATGTCAGACAAGTTTTCTTCCATTATCTGGCATTTTCATCACAGCAGCTGGCTGTCAAAAAGGAGATCAGATGGTTTTTCTGAAACCACTTTCAGGTTAAAGGGGTTGTGAGCTGAGCAGAAGACGAAATTTAGAATCGAGCTCATGCTTGCATTGCTTTGTGACAGTTATTCTGTGCACAGTTAGTGTGTTTGTGCAAGCTCACATCCTCCCTGTCCCATCTCCTAGAGCAAAGTATTTATTTCAAGCCCTAGTGCAAGCCACTCCTGGAGCTCCAAAAAACACTAAAGATGGAGACAACACAACTGTGGGGTCTCCAGATGGCTTTATGAGCCATAAACTGAGTCATCAACACAGAACAAACAATGCACAGAAGGAAACAGCTCGCGGTTAGACGTTTTAGGACTGTATAAGAACAAGCAACCACCACAATGAGGGCTGCATTTGATACTGACATTTCCTTATTGATATCATATTGAGGATTTTGAAAACTTTCAGTATTTACAACATCAGAAATACTAAAATTCGTCCTTCTAAATAAGTCAAAGGAAAAAGTTTAGAGTTACACAATTTCAAATGTTAGTTCTTTATTCAAAAATTACTCTGCAAATGAGATTTATAAAGCGTATGGTTTATTTTAGAGTAGGCTCAAATGTTTTAAAACAGTCACAAGAATATTGTATTTTTTAAATGAAGTATGTTTCTCTTTAAAATCTTGTAAACCATGTTTTTCAATCAGGTTTCCTTACAAGAAAAATGTTTTGTTGCTACAGATAATCTCATCCTGAAGTAATTTTTTCTTTTCAGGTTTGCACTGAGTGCCCAGATCTGCAGCAATAAAACCTTCCACATGGAGATGGAAAAGAGCCCCTGGCCCTCCGAGGGCTCCCTTTTCTCCATAGAGTCTCAGCTCCAGACTTCCCCAGGGCATCTCCCCTGTGATTTGTCCAACCTCACACTAATTCAAGAAGTGACACATCCCTGGCTTCTTTTAGGAGAAGATTTCATAACTCTTCATCGTTTCAATTAAGCTTAGCTTTCCCCTAAAATGTCCCCTTTCCTCATTGGGCTTAATTCCATTGGGAGGAGGTCTCGCACACAGTTCATCTTTGCCTGACAGAGACATCTTTAGCTCTTTTAAATGGCTACACTTGGTTCGTTTGTTAGCTCCAATGTCCCCATATGAGACAGGATCCCATCTAAATTTGCCTGCATCGAGTTATTGTATTAGTTTTGAGAAGAAATTAAAAATACTTTTCAGTGCCTCAGTGCATGCAAATGCAGGCATAAGTGTCTTTCCCTTGAGGTATCATCAGGCTTTCTTCTCAGGATCCCAAGGATTCTTAATATTTCTAATCTTTTGTTTGTTTTGCAGTGGAAAAGGAAGTCATGCACTAAACAATTATTCTTTGAGCAGTGAATAGATTCCAAACAATGATCTCAGGGCCAGAGACACAGCTCTGGGATGTGGAAAGAGGAGGTGCCTGCCCTCAGAAGCTGACCCTTTAGAATGAGAAGCAGCGGTGCAGCACGCAGGGAGGGAGGGGCTATAAGCAAAGGCAGCCTGGAGAAGGGCCCACAGCAGCAGGCCACTTAGAAAGGGCTGGAGTGGGGATCCTCTGCAGGGCGACCTCAACAAGACCTGGTGAAAGGAAAAGGAAAGTCAAGAAACCTGAGGAGGTAAGATGTGGAGACTGGCGGATCTGGGTCACTTAAAACTCAAGCTAAAATTTTCCTTTTGAGCAAAGGAAAACATCTAGTTTTCTAAAATTTTTTTTTCTTCTTCCATAGTAGTGTCTGCTTGTAGGTCTTAGGCACCATACAACCCTACCCATCAGACTGTCACAGAAATGTCAATCTGGGAAAGAATCTTAGAAGTTATTTCTGGGAGCAGCACCTTGGTGATATATCACCACTGAAGACTTCGTGGAATACAGAATTTAATAATACAGCAACTTCATACCCTTTCAAATCTGCTGAGCACTTCTGTCACACTGACTTGGGGCTTTGGTGTGGCTGTCATCCTATGACAGACAGGCCTGGAGTCCTCTGACGCTGAAGCATACAAGATGCCATCTTCACTCCAGTGTCCAGAATCCCAGTGCTCCTGCTCAGAACCTCCCTTCCCTGTTGCCCCTCATTGTTCAGGACCCTTTCTTGTGGTTTGCTCTCTGCTCTCCGGTGGCATAGTCGATGCCTCCCGTGCTTACTGACTTCCCAAGAACGTTTGTTCAGGCCTTCTTAGGCAGCATCAGTTATCTCACATTCCGCTGGTCAAATGGAGGAGCGGCTCACGTAATAATGAGGGTTAGGCTGCCTTTGGAGACAAACTACCACCTATAGACGCCTCATATGACTTGTTCAAGGCATCCATTTGGTTGAGGGCTAAAATAGAACTCAAATGATCAACTTTCTTTGCTCTGTTTTCTTTTTACACCTGCACTCAACCAAAATCCTGATTTAAATCCAAAGTATCACATGAAGATCAATGACATATAAAGCTGTTACTTTCTGTACTTTCCAGCTGGGCTCTCCCCACCTCCAGCCAAAGGTCCTCAACAGTATGCTATATGTTTCCCTTAATTATGATACATATGTATCTAAGCATGCCCCCCTAATGTCACAGGGTTTATAGCTCTTAGACAAGCTCTGGACACTGTCACCAGTTTTTCAAAAAGCAATGTACATTTTGCTAAAATTAAGATAAAGGAAGAAGTCAGGTCCTTTCAGTAAGCACAGCTTAATACTCTGTGTCATTTTTTCATTAATGTGACAAAATACCTAAAATAAATAACAAGGCAGAAAAGTTATTTTGGATCACAGTTTCAAAAGTGTCAGTTCATCATCCCTCGGCCCTGTAGTATGAGGTGACAGTGGCAGAGTAAATCACAGTGGGAGCACAAAGCATGACAGGTTACTCACCTCACAGCAGGCAGGAAGCAAAGGAGAAAGACAGGAAGGGCCAGCATCCAATATCCCCTCAAGAGCATATTCCCTGGTCATCTACTTCTTTCCATCGGCTCCACCTCCTGAAGATGCCACTACCCCACAGTAGCACCTTAGGCCAGAGGCCAAGGCATAAACACCTGCCCCGAGGGAGGACATCAGCATGCAAACTGTGACAGCCTGCCCAAGGACCAGCAAAGTATCTAGGAGGAGGCACTTGTGTTGCCTATCTGGTATATAATTAGATCCTGTATGATTTCATAGCATATAGATTTCTGACCAGGAAAAACACAGACAATTTCTGGTACATGAAAGGAGCTTTGGCTATATTTGCTCTGTGGGCATTAATGAGTTCTGCACATACCCTAGTAATTTATTCTAATACATATTTTTGAATGCTTATAAAATACAGTTCCTCAAATCCGCCTTGAGTAAGCTTTTCCATCACACAGGCTTGCCCATTACTGAGTTGAATAAATCTCTGACACAGGTGCATCTTCTAGGTTTTCACTTCTCAGCATTATACTTTGGTAGGACAAGGGTGTTTATGGAACTTCCTCTGAGTTCCAGGCTAAGGGTAGTAGCGGTGGATACCAGCCCCGGGCCATCATGCTGATTTATTCAGAGCAAATGAACTCAGCCCACGGGACTGAATGCCTTGTTTGCCAGGGAACTCTCACCAGAATTATTCATGGACAATTTCTATCATGGTGCTCATGGCTTTTTCTCTGAGCTGTGAGCCTTACATTCAGAGAGGATTTTACCACTTGGCAGCAAGATGGACAAAGGGGAAAAGTCAGCTGTAGAACATCCTGAAGAAAAACCTCCATGGCTGTCAATTCAAGTTGGCTTTGGCTTCTGATGAAAGGCAGGACTCGCCCCCTGCACTGTGCACTCACCCCTAACCCACATAAGGAAGGCTCACCAGCCCCAGGAGTGCTTTTCCATAGCAGCTGCTCCCCATTCTCAGGAAGCCCATGGGGTCCAGCATACTGTCCCTCCACATTATCGAGTTCTCTTCTTCTCCTTTACCTCACATACAAATAAGTAGGTAAAATTTCATGCCACAAGTGTGGGAGTATAAGAAATACGATGTGCTGTATTTGTGTTCTCTGGCCTTAATTTCTAACAGAAATTTCTACTATGATTTAGATCAGGTTTGTCATCTCCCATCCCCCCCACCAAAAGTGCATTGCTCGAAGCTTGATCTCCAAAGTAACAGTGGAACTTTAAGGAGCTGGGCCTGGAGCAAGGTAAGTAGATCATGGGGCTCCACTCTCAGGAAGGGACGCAGGTATTTCCAGAGAGCCTGGGTCAGGCTCAGGGGGGTGAGATCTTTGGAGCCTGGATTAGTCCCCGTGAGAATGAACTATGAGGGTGGCTAACCTCTCTGTCTCCCCCAGGCACACAGGTACCAACTTACCTTCTGCTTTGTGCCATGAGTGACTGTTGAAAGCAGACACCAAACAGATGCTAACGATATGCTCTTGGTCCTCCAGAAGTGTAGACCAAAATAAACCTCCTCTCTTTATAAATCACCTGCTTTATGAATTTGGTTGTGTGCTTTAAGACAGTCCCCATCATGCTGGTTGGTGGAAACATAATAGGATTCAGTTTAGAGCCACTTCTTGCCTATCTCCATGGATGCAGGTGCATCCAAGAGGATGCATGGATGCCAGGGCAACATGTGTGACTGGTGTGTAACATCCTTGTCTTCTCTGGCATCTGTTGTAATGAGTGTGATTTCTGACCCTGAATCTCCAACTTTTGATTCCCCCCAGGTCCTTGTCACTCAGCTAAACCCTGAGTCTCATGAATCTCCCAGCAAATACTCTTCTTTTGCCTTTTCCAGAGCTTTCCAAAGTTAAATGCCTTTGGCTGTATCCATCTGGATGTTCTATGCAGCCAGTTGTACTCTATGTTTCCCTTAGTTAAAGAAAAATTGTCTACATCTTACAAAGAAGACAAGGTATGGCTGCATGTTTTTTTTTTAAATCCGTTGTGGAGCAATACTTAAGACCTTTCAGGAATACCTGATGCTATATGGCAATGTTTCTCAATTGTATTTTCACTGGTGCCCTCCAATTTACATTCCAATTTAACTTTAATGCACTAGTTTAGCTGATTTAACTAATAATCAGTTGACATTGCACTCTTATTCCCAAGAGCCTCACGCACAATAATTACAACATGAAAGTGACCCAAGTGTTCACTGACAGATCATAGACAAATAAAATGTTATGTGTCTCCAGCGTGAAATACTGTGCTGCCCTCCAAAGGAAAGAAATTCTGACACAATCTGCAACATAGATGAACCTTGAGGACATTGCACTAAGATCAATGATGTTATCACAAAAAGACAAGTTCTGCAGGATTTTACTTAATCAGGTACTGACAGTGGCCAGCAATCAAAGAGGAGACTAAATAATGGTTGTCTGGGACTGGGGGAGGGGAGAACTGAAAGTTATTCAATGGATCCAGAATTTCAATGTTTCAAGATGAATGGTTATGGAGATAGATGATGGTGATTGCTACACAACTTAAATTTTAGGTTGCATACATTTGCCACAATGCAAAAGTGGTGGAAAACTTTTTAAGGTGTGTCTTGGTTAATTTTCTCTCCTTGTTGAGACAAAATACCTGATGCCCAAAGTGAAGCAAGAGAAGGCTTATTTCTAACAGTTCTTGGGGTTTCAGTCCATACTCATTTGTCTCAAGGCAGGACGGCATGGTGGGGCAGCTGGTCATGGCCACTGCAAACAGCAAGCATGAACAGAGAAAAAGAGGGAAAACACACCTTTTTCTCACCCTTACACTGTATTCTGGCTTCACTCTGGGTCAGGTGCAGCACTCACACCAATAACCCCAGTGCTAAACAATGAACCAGTCATGAACACTAGATTGAGCTGTGTCTGTGACTGCATGAGGCTTGGGGGGGCCACCTAGACACAAACCGTAACAAGATGAAACAATTAATGGGTTGATTAATTCATTTAATTTACCCCTAATAAAATACAGTGAACAGGAATGTTTTTCAGATAGCATTGTGCTTTGAAGAGTCACAAAACATTGTAATGCTTTTTCTCACCCACCAAAAGCCAATTTTCATCCTCCAGGGAAAACATCATTCTTCAATTGAAACTCATACTCTAGAGTGGAAGGCAACTTTGCTTGACTCACTACTTACTATTAAGGCCCAGACTCTTTTTAAAGAAAGGGCAATAAGCTGCTAATTATTTTTGTTCAGTAAACTTGCAATGTTTTTCTATCCAGCAGAACAGATAATCCCATAATATGTGGATTTATTGCCTGTAAGAATACATTAATCTGTTACATATCACTTTCTTATGTTTCCATTTCAGTTAGGTCACCATCCATCTGACTCCCTCGTTAATGATTTAAATTACTTTTTGTCATACGCTCACTATGTATTTACGCAAGGCATGTTTTTAACTGGCTAAAAATTATAATTTGACACTGACCATTTCAAGGAGCTAGAAACCATGGGCAGATTTATGATTTAAATTTTAAAACCTTGAGAAGATAGGTATAAAGGTCTTTATCTCACCATGATAAAATCCATTTAGGACCAAACCACTGCCAACATCATATTAAATGGAACCAAACAAGGATAACAAACACTATAAATATATGTACATGAAGAACCAAATAGAAGAGAGATAAATAGGAAGTAGGGACAAGTTCACATACTTCCCCAAATTACATATTCTGTTGTTTTAAAAATATTACAATATATGCTAATTTGTTTCATTGAGACTAATAGTATCTTAGTTTGCTGAAAAGAAAACTTCTGTGATTATCCATTTCTTTGTTTTTTGTAAGAATTCTTTGGTTTATGCCCTGTGCTGAATAAACTACTTTGAAGATAACAATATACGGTATAATAACTACCGTTATTCTCATATCATTTGGTTATGAAATTTTGTTTTATTTTTTCATAAAATTCAAAGAAAAAAGTTTCTAAAAAGAAAGTATAGACAGAAGACAACTCATATCCTCTTTGAGCTCAAATTTCCCCTCGCCCATAAAAATTCAGCCCCTCTGGAGGCCCCCAGAGCACTGACCTTGCGCTTGTCTGCTACACTCCTCCATCATGCCTCCCTGGGAATATTTGTCTCATGGAGTGGGAGATAACAAGAATAATTGGCTTTTATTGAAAAACATTCTCCCAGCTGACCTCCAATGCTCAAAATTTATTGCTCAAAAGTCTATGTACTTAGAAATTAAAACAAGTTGTTGAACCTCAAAAGCCAAGGAATTGAATTTTTTCCTCTCCTGCTTATAATAACCTGTGTTCAAGCTAAGACTCCCTGAGATCTGATTGGAAGACAAAACATCTAGAAGACAATAAAGAAATTATCAAGGGGCAGAAAAACCTCAATAAATATATAAAGATAAGATTATGTAACACACAAATCAACTCTGCAGGTCATGACTGCATGTTGCTGCCATTCATTCTGATGTTTTAGGGAGGACTAGCAGAAGACTCAACACAGGTAGGAGTCTTGGGGGACCCAGGGTTGTCACATCCCACTCAGTAAATCAGAGTCATTTCCTCTCCCACAACTTCCTTCTTCCAATCTATGTGAGCCAACTGTGAACCCTGGGAGGTAAACCAGATGCCTTCTTTCAAATCCGGCTCAGTTGTTTCTTTGGGTTTATTCACAGGCCATGAATGAGTAACATGGAGGACTGTTTGTCAGAGACGTCTACCCCTCCTTCAGGCTTCTGGATGCATACTCAGGGAAGCCAGCCCATAATATCCTCAAAAATGTATCTTTGCTCACCACAGCATTCCTGCACTGAGCCCTGCCTTTTCTGTTCCTCCTTAAATAACCAAGCTCATCTCCACCCTTTACATGACATCCACCATCATAAAATTACCTGGGGTGTTTTGTTGCTGTTGTTGTTGTTTTGAGATAGGGTCTTGCTATGTACTTCAGGCTGGCCTTGAACTCACTATGTAGTCCAGACTGGCCAGAACTCACAGTGGTCCTTTTGCCTCAGCCTCCTGAATGCTACAACCACAGGCATGCAGCCACCATGCCTGGCTTTACCTGGGGTTTTCACACTTCATTAAGAAGCCAGCTCACAGTGAGGATTCAGTGTTACCTTTCCCCAGCTGTTCTGTTGTGTTTTGTTGTTTCTGGTTCTTTATTCTGCCTCTTGACTGTGAAGCTTTACAAGCCAGTGCAGAGCACCTCAAGCTTCCCTAAACAGGTGAGAATGCTAGTGTGGGATGTGGTACCAAGCAGAGCAAACTGTTGCGTACCCAATGATAAGGTCGAGAGGAAGCACAGGTGTAAAGAAGGATGATACATGATTTCAAATTCCCCAAGGGACACGCCAGTGTGTCAAGTCATTAGTCTGGGCAAGTATTTTCAACTCTCATCTGGAGTTCCAGTAGAAATCTAAGGTCAGCCAACTCTTCCAGCTCTCTGAAGGAAAATCATTCCCAACATAGAAGATGTGCTGAGCTTTTTTGCTGCTGTGTGTTATGAGCCCTGCTCTTACATAACCATCTTTCTTCTGAGAGAGAAAACCGCAAAGACCCTCACAAGAGTGACATGCTTAGAATGTTTTCTCAGAAACAGACAAGCATTTGCTACCCAAAAAGAGCAGATAGATATTCATACTATTAAAACAATAGTGATAACAACCTTCTGTCTCTCTCACACAGGACATACAATGGTCTTACAATCTGTTATGGCTTGTGTCTGGATATACCCCTAAAGCCTCATGCAGTCATAGGGCTTTTTCGTAGGTGTCTGAATCTAAGGTGCATGATTGATTCATAGTGCAATGATAGGAGCAAGGGTACTCGGATTAAGAGTGAGTGACTGCTGGATCAGTCCACAGATTGGACTGGGGTCACCTTCATCCCAGTAGACGGGTTCAATATAAGGGACAGAAAGAGGTTTATCTCCCCCTTTTTGCTTGCTTGTTGCTTTTGCTACTTTCCATCACCATGAACTAACTGTGCTCCTCTGCCATGTGCCACCCTGTTTTGGAGCTACTTGTGCAGAGAACCCTCTACAAATTATGAGCTAAATAAATCTTTCATCCCTTAACTTGTGGGTTTGAGTATTTTGTCTCAGCAATGAGGAAAGTAATTAAGATACCATGTCAGTAGAGAGCTGCACAGATAATGAAAAATAATGCGATCTGTTGACTCCAAGTCCTTCTCTATGTTCTGTGTGAGCCCAACCACTGGACTGATAGCAAAGTCAAAGAGGACCAGGAGAGTGAGACAGAGCATCATCTTGTCCAAGCTCAGCAGGTATACCTAAGTAAATAAGACAATATAGTATGATTCAGTGTATTAGTCAACTTTCCATTGCTATAACAAAATAAGAGAATGAACTTATAAAGAGGAAACATATGTTGTGGTTCATGATTTCAGAAGTTCCAGTTCATGGTCATTTGGCCCTGTTTTGGGGGGTCGGGATACCATAGTATATCATGGCAGAAACGTGTGGCAGCTGGGAAAGAGGAAGACTGGACTGCCAATATAGCCTTTGAGGCCATGCCCCCTGTGACCTCATTTCCTTCCACTGGGCCCCATCTTCCAAAGATTCCATCTTTTCCTAATAGCACCACAGGCTGGCCACCAAACTCTTAGCATATGGGCCTTCA
>PVJX010018170.1:0-37042 GCA_004027295.1 Dolichotis patagonum
CTTCTAAGCTTTCTTGGGGAGGGCTAGAGCTTTGAGCCTGCCTTTTGGTCTTTCGTTTTGTCATTTTTCTATATTTCTTTGCTTTGAGCGGTATTGCAATACTTTCTCTGCATGTGTGGTGAATTACGTCTTGCACCCTCAGTTCTTGGAGGGGCAGTGGCTCCCCCACAGGCTCTTGGCTTCCTCACAGGGTCCTAACTCCCCTCTGTGGGCTCCTGGCTCCCTAAGTTGTAAGGCAAATACTGGGCGTGTTCCACCTGGAGCCTGTGGAATCTCAGGCCGGCCAGGCCACCATACTTTTTCCCAGGCAGGTCTCCAGGAGGTTCCCAGCAAGTGAAGGGTGTGCCTACAGGTCCCAAAGAGTCAGGCGAAAATGCTGGTTTCTGCAAAGTTCCTGGGCCCAAACAGATCTGGCCAAGATGCCAGTCTCCGCAAAATTCCCAATCCAAACAGCCCAGGCCTCTCTGCGGGTCTTGGAGGTTCCCGGTCCCAAAGAGTCAGGCCGAGATGCTGGTCTCTGGGAGATTTCCTGCATGTGAAGGGCGGGGCTACGGGCCCAAACACACCTGGCCCAGATGCCAGTCTCCGGGAAGTTCCCTGCAGATGAAGGGCAGGCCTACCAGTCCCAAACAGTTGGGCCGAGATGCAGGTCTCCACAGACTTTCAATCCAAACAGCCCGGGCCACTCTGCGGGTCCGGGAGTTTTGGGTCCCAAAGAGTCAGAAAATAAGGTTTTATATCTAAATCCAAAATAAAGACATAGAGACAAAGTACAACAGATTTAGAGAAATGGTAAATTATTCTGCTATATTTGTGTTCTCACATATAGATTTATACGCTAAAAATATTTTCTAAATGAAAACCTGTATAGACATTCATATCTAAATCACTGAATTTATTTTAATTCTAAAAAAATTATATTTTAAGAATGTAGTAAAATTAAAACTGTGAATCTGTGCTTTCCCCACACAGTTCCATGTAAAGAAAGGTTCACTCAGAGATGATATACCTAGTTTTCCAGAAACAGTATCTATTTTCTAAATAATCAATAAATTCAACTTTAGGCAGCAAGTGTTGTAAAAGTTGTGTTTAAGTCACTCATTTTTAACTTTTTAAATTGCAAACTTGCTAGTGCAGATCACTGCAATTAGTATATTCATTACTCTGTAGTCTACATACTCCAAATACAAGTTTAGGTTCTCTGACCTTAAAATCGGAATTCTGAAATGCTCCAAAAGCTGTAACTTCTTGGGAGACAGCATGATATCACAAGTGGAAAATTCCACAACTGACTTCATGAGGTGAGTCATGTTCATGAGATGGATTCAGGTTCAGTTGCACTAAAACTATTGTACAAAATGACTTTCAGGGTATGTGCATATGAAATACAAAGTAATTTGTTGTTTAGGCTTCAGTCTCTTCTACACGATATCCCACTATATGTGGAAATGTTTAAATGAATATATCTGGAACATATATGGAAATATATCTGTACATCTTAATTGAAACTAAAAATTAAATTTGGATTTATGGAAATTCTTCCAGAGTGAAACATTTTCTATGAGATTTCTGAATGACAGGAAGTAGGATTTCAATTCCAAGATCTTGGCTATTTGTTTTTGTCACTTTCTGCATAAGACTGAGCTCTGAACCGGTTACCTTATTCAAAGTTATTATAAACTTTATTTTAGTGTTGACATTTTTTATAGATTAGAAGCAATGAAACTGGCAATCCTGTAGCTAATGCTAGAAATTCTGTAGAAACAAAGGTAATTTCAAAGGAAGGTAAAATTGAATGTATACTTCAATCATTATAATCAAGATACACTTATAAACATATACATGTATGTATATCCATATGTGTGTGTGTGTGTGTGTATATATATATATATATATATATATATATATATAATTTGTTAGTTTTTGTCTTGTCTTTGATTTTGTAGAGGCCTTTACTTTCTGTGTCACAATTTTATTTATTAAAAATATAACTAGTCCATGACTTTAGTTACTAATCTTATTCTTGTTAAGAGTTGGTTTCTTCCAGACTAACCTGAGTTAATGTGTTGGAATTGTGAGGAAGAAACATTGTATCATTTGGGCCTAGAAGGAGAATCTGTGTCCTAGAACTTGAATTGGAACCTTCAAAGCTGACTCATGCTGACTAGAAAGGGGTTTCCACTTTGTGATTATAAAGTATATGACAAAGACCATTTCATGATGTAGTGGACAGTAGAAATTGCAAATAAACATGATCATTGCATAGGCTCACTAAATCAAGTAAAAGTAATATTCACTGCTGCCAAAAATTTCAAATATGAGCTCATCAAACCTTTTTTCTATATTTTGCTGCTGGAAATTAACAAAGAAAGGAAGACCCTGCATCAGGAATCAGAATCTGACTGAGAAAGAGTAGCAGAGGAAATTATCATGCCCTTGATTTTAGAGGCAAATAAATGGGCAATATGGACCCAATCTATTGGGAGCATAAAAATAGAAAAAGTGAAAGCCGAATTGACATCACCACTGAATAAAAACGAGAATGCTTTGGGCTCTTTCTTCCTATGAGCAATGGAGTTGCATTTGGGTTAATGGTGGATGGCTTTAAAGGTCAATGGGAAACTTAAGGTACTTTTGGAGTTCT
The DNA here is from genome assembly GCA_004027295.1 of Dolichotis patagonum. Taxonomy (NCBI): domain Eukaryota; kingdom Metazoa; phylum Chordata; class Mammalia; order Rodentia; family Caviidae; genus Dolichotis; species Dolichotis patagonum. The sequence goes on from PVJX010018170.1 coordinate 2,645, forward strand.
CATGTCATGTCCTCTCAGGGAGTGGCATCCCTTAGTGTTCATGAGTCTATTCAATTTAATATTCTTGTTCTCTTACAACTGTTGCCACTACTGAAAAAAATTCCCCTCTTTTTCTCCTGGCTTTTCCAAGTGGCTTCAACCTACAGCCTGGTAATCCTATCCTTTTCCTGTCCCTCTGTTATTCGTTGACACTCCTGTTTACCCTTTTATCAAGTTTTCCAAAAAAGAGTAATTGCTAAGATCAATTCATCTTTCTTCAGGGCAGACAGTCCCCATTTGACTGGGCTGTTAGATCAGACCAGATGTGGTTTTTCTTTGGCAGGTGCAAGACCCATGTCCAATTTAAGTAAGGTGGTTTAGAAAAAAACACTCATTTGTTCACTCAGTGTGTATCAATGAAACTCCTCTTTTGTGCCATGCAAAGTGCTACATTATGGGGTAACTCTAGAAAAAAGGTAAGAATTATGATCTTGATTTTTAATAAAACAAAAACTACTACACCAATAATAAACTCAACAAAAAATGCACATACAAAAGAACACAGATTTGGAAAGAATCTCTCAGACTGAAACTGTTGCCATAACAATCTTGATGAGGCTCTTCTAGAGAGAACTTACACGCTAGCAGTTTCCATGTTTGACCTATTCAAATAACTTGGTCAAGATGATTCACATATATGTATGATATCCACTTTTAATAAGAGAAAGAAATTGAAAGCAAAAATTGAAAACAGTATGTACTCTATATATTTTCCTGATAACATCCATCAAATAAGTACACTTAAATGACATTAACAATCAGAAATATAAAAGTAGAGGTAGTCTGAAATTTATAGCATGCTTTATACTTAACCATGTAGTTTGAAAGAAAGGAATATTACATTACTTAAATTTTTGGGAACTGAAAATAAAATATCTGGGGCATCAAATTGGAGTATTGTTTCATAAGATGGCATTAATTATCTCATTTACTGTTGATTCATTTCTTGTTAAAATGGTATTTTGATAAAATTGAATAAATTATAAAATCATAATGTATATTGGAAAATTCCTATGGTTTGTTTCATGTACTTTCGACTGGTTTATCTTATTTCTGATGGTTATAATTTACTTCCTTGGAGGAATCAAGTGATAACAAGAGATTTTAAGGAGACATGTTCTGATCTAAGTCCTTTAATATAATTTAATATGCATTTAATAATAGTATTCATGGGTTCTTATACTAATCCGGATTCACACTAAAGCAGAGTATGGATTTTTTTGTATTCAAACACTTGGTTTCTTATTTTGTTCTATGAGCCTGTTATGATTTGTGTCTAAATGTCCCCCCAAAGACTCATGTGGTCATAGGTGGGCCTTTCTGAAAGGTGGATGAATCTAGAAAGTGTGACTGATTCATAGTGTAGTGCTAAAATTAAGGGTTTGGGACTAAGGGAGAGTGATTACTAAATTTTTGTCCACTAATTGGTTTGATGCCACTGTAATCCTGGTAGCCTGGCAATAATATAAACAGAAGGAGGCTTATCTTGTCCCTATCTTGCTTGCTTTGCTACCTCCTGATCACCATGAACTATTTTTCCTCTACAATGCTTTGTCATGCCACCCTACCCTGGAGCCAACCAATTATGGACTGAAACCTCTAAATAAACCTTTTCCTCTTTAAGTATGTGTGTCAAGAATTTTGTCACAGAAATGAGAGAAAAGCGACTAAGACAAAGCCCAAACACTATCTCCAAAATGCTTGACTTGCAAAAATTTTAAACATATTTTTTATTTATGATTTTCAATTATACATATTTTTGTAACACCATGGATTTTTAAAAAATTTTATTTAAAGAGAACAAAACAAAACAGAAAAAAGGGTAGCAACAATACAAAATTCCAAGGGAAAAAAAGAAAAGAACAAAAAACACTAAGAAATCATTACTTGATAACTTATATACTGTCATCTTGGAAATAGTTGTGCAAGTTACAAAGTTAAAACATACAAAGTAGACATTCAAACAATGAGACTGTCAACAGTTCTGCTCCATGATATAACAAAAACAGTAATATGGTCATCTGTCTTCCACACTTAAACATACATGCAGTTATATCCTTTAGAGCTCTTTCTTTTTCTCTCTTTTTTACAGTAGCAATTACACATTTTGGGTTTTATTACTCCTATATTTCTTATTACTTTTTACACTAGAGACAATGCGATATTTATAAATATGACTCTTATTTATTTCACTAATCAGGATAGTCTTAAATTGTCTCCATTTCCCTATGAAGGCCTCAAGATCATCCTTCTTCATAGCTGAGTAATACTCCATTGTATAAAAATACCAAAACTTTTTCATCCACTCTGCGGTTGTGGGCATCTTGGTTGTTTCCAAGATTTAGCTATTACAAATTGTGGTGCTATAAACATGAGTGCACATATATCACTGTGATGTGATGTTTTCAGGTTTTCAGGGAAAATACCCAGGAGGGAAATAGCTGGGTTGAATGGAGCTGCCTGTCCTAGTCTTCTGAGCATTCTCCATACTGATTTCCATAGTGGTTGCAGCAGTCTGCACTCCAACCAACAGTGGAGCAGTGTTACTTTTTCCCCTGCAGCCTCCCCAACATTTGTTATCAGTTGATTTCAGGATGGCAGCTATTCTTTCAGGAGGGAGATGAACTCTCAATGTTGTTTTAATTTGCATTTCTCGAAAGACCCATGATGGTGAACATTTCTTCATGTATTTGTTTGCCATTTGTATATCTTCATATGAGAACTGTGTGTTCATCTCAGATGCCCATTTTTGGAGAGGGTCTTTGAATTTGGGTGGCTTGATGTTTTCCAATTCTTTATATGTTCTTGATATAAGTCCTTTGTCTGAGGGGTTACTGGCTAAAATTCTTTCCCATTCTGTGGGTTTTCTTTTCACTCTGCTACACCATGCATTTTTAAAGATATATTATATTTATGGTCACTTTTGGAATTGCAGGCTTTGGGTTAAGATTGCCCCTTCTAATTTGCTTTTTCATGATCACTTCTACATCTGTGCTACCTTTGGAAAAACTATAATAGTAAACAGGTGCACAGAATCATGAGATGGTTTTGGAAAGTATAGGGTTCAATTTGCCACCCCTCTCAATGCCCCCACAGTTTTCTTATTGCACAACCAAGGTGAAGGATGGAAAAATCAAGTTATCATCTCATGAAGATTTGTGTGTATGAGAGAAACAGGGGTAGAAATTGAAAACAACAATAACAAAAACAACAAAGAAAAAACCCACAAAAATAAAGGACTTGAAATTAGAAACATATGCTTTGATTCCCATTATAAGAGTAGAGTGGCTTCAGGCACGAATTTATAAAGCTACCTTCACCAAAATCTTTACAAAATGATGTCAACACTGTTTTATTAACAAAGTTGGAAAAAATATAAAAACATATGCATGACATATGCCAATAAATAAGCACCTTCTTTCAGACTAAATACAAGTTTTCATAGTGTGGTAGCCATTTTAAGCGCATAGTATTTTGGGGGTTAATATTCATTGTATTAGGAAATACCCTAGCATTTATAACCTGTGAATCTAACACAATATCATTATATGTTGCAAGGGATATAAATGAGCCAAGATTCATTGACAAAGAATTGTTTACAAGGAATTTTCTAATGACAGATTTTTACCTTTAGGAGTTTAGATAAGCAAATGTATTCATTTCCTGATTTTACTGCAGTGAACTATCATGGATTTAGTGGCTTGAAACAGCACAAATATATAGTTCATATATCCCACATTGTGTAGCTCAGGAGTTAAATATGTGTCTTGGGCTAAATTAAGACACCCGAAGTCTCTTTCTGGAGCCTTCGGAGCATTATCCATTTCTTTGCTCTCCTCACCTTCTGTAAGCTACGCATCTTCCTAGCAGCAATGTAGCATCATCACATTTGCTTCATTGACTGTTTCTGCTGTCCCACTGCCTTTTCGCTTGTGTCTCCCCTTGCCCTCATTATTCTCATTTTGCAAACAGCTAATATTCATTAATAAGAAAAAACTAGGTAACAGAAAAATACCGATGCAAGTAATCAAAGCAGCCAATGAACACATGGAGACTAATTCAGCTTTACTTTTGATTAAGGCAACACCAGTTTAAAAACATGTATGTACTCCTTTCTATTCATCAGGTTGCGATACTTTGAAATTCTGTTATGACAAAATAGTGAAATTGATTTAAAATGACAGTAAGTTTGCATTCAAACATACTAATTTGAATTTTTGGGCTATAAGGCCCTAGGTTTAATTATCACTCAGAAATTCAAACTTTTGGTACTTATCCTAAAGAACTACTTGAATACATGTATAAAAATATAGGAATGGTATTCATTTTCTTTGTTTGAAGTAAACAAAAACTAACAGCAAAACCAACATACAAAAGACACCAAAAGAATACTAAATACATAAAATGTGCTATATTAGCATGCTATATAAAATTAAATGTTTATGTGTTTCAACATTTAGAAAATTTTTTAAAAATTCATGAACACCATGAGATAATAAGCACAACAGTAAATTAAAACACACAATAACAATTGAGAATTTAGATAGCTACATATTCATACATGCAAAAGTTTAAAATATTACTGAGGAACATAAAAAAACTTTCTAATGGTATTTACCTCAGCAGAGACGAAGAGGAGACCATCTGGTGTTATTAGTAATGTCTGTCATTATTTTCTTTCAAACTATGTCTGTATTCAGATTTTCAACCACTTCTAGACTATGTAATATGTGCAAAAAGTATTCTTGAAGAAATTAAGTTGTAAAAAGTGGTTAATTCTTGAAGATTATAAATAAAGCAATTGCCAAATTTATATACTTATTACATGTTTTATAAGTTTACAAATACTTATATCAGACTAATTGTATTAGAAAAAAGTAATTCAAAAAATCCTCAGTGCTGGGTTTATAGCTCAGTACTACAGATTACAATTTGAATGCATAAAGCTAGAGTGAAGATTATTTGGCAAAGGAATTTACCCCTAAAGCAGCAAAAGGTGGCATATTTTATTTTTTTTAAATTTTAAGTTTTATTTGTACATATTCTTAGTTTGCAATGTACATACTAAACATGTTCCCTTTTATGCAATCCCCTTCCATTTCCTCCCTCTCCTATGTCCCTCCCCTCTCCCATTTTCTTTTTTCTCCCTATCCTATTTTTCATTCTTGTTGATATTATTTATCTAAATTCAGGTTATATCATATCATGTTTATGTTAATTGGAGTTATTAGGATCCTGTACATGGGAATTTTTGTTCCCCTCTCCATCACCTCTTGCATTCGTTCTCTCAGACCACTTCCTTAACCTTAACACAAGAGATTCTTCCCCCGTACCTTTCTATTTATCCTTTATCATTCTCATTGTTTGTACTTTGCTTCTCTCAAATAAGACATACCATACACTATTTAACGTTATGTGTCTGGTTTATTTCACTCGGCATTATATTTTTTAGGTGCATCCATTTTCTTACAAATTTTTCAAATGTGTTCTTCTTTATAGTTCAGTAGTATTCCATTATATATAGATACTACATTTTCTTTATCCAATTGTTGATTGATGGGTATGCATGCTGCTTCCAGGTCTTAGCTGTTACAAATTGTCATGCTATAAATGTTGCTATGCGGGCTGAGGATTTAGCTCAGTGGCTTAAGCGCCTGCCTGGCAAGTGCAAGGTCGTGAGTTCGATCCCCAGTACCAAAAAAAAAATGTTGCTATGCATGTATTATTGTAGTATGACTACATAAGGTATTTGGGGAAGATATCTAGCAGGAAGATGTATCATATGGAATTTCTAATTTCAGTTCTCTAAGAAATCTCCATGTTGATTTCCATAATGGTTGTACTAGTGTGCATTCCCAAAAACAATGCATGAAAGTTCCTTTTTCACCATAGCCACACCAGCATTTGTTACTGTTTGATTTCTTAGCGATTGCCTTACTTTTTGGATTAAAATGGAATCTTAGGATTGTTTTAATTTGCATTTACCTCATGGCCAGAAAGGTTGAACTATTTTTCATATATTTGTTGACCATTTATATTTCTTCTTTTTTGTAGTATCTGTTCATTTCCTCTGCACATTTTTTCTGTTCTCTCTGTCTCTCTCTCTCTCTCTTTTTGGTACTGGGGATCAAACTCACAACCTTGTGCTTGCCAGGCAGGAGCTTAGGCCACTGAGCTAAATCCCTGGCCCTCTGCCCATTTTTTAGGTGAGTCTTTAATTTTTAGGTGGTTTAATTGCTTGATTTTTTGTAATTTAGATATTATTTCTCTGTCTGAGCATTAACTGGTGAAATTTTTTTCCCATTGTGCAGGTTGTCTCTTCACGCTATTGATTGACAACATAGGCGTAAGAAAAGATTTTTCTAAGAAAACTTCATTTGTACAAGAAATAGCAAAAAGAATTAATGGTATAATATCAGTCTAAAAAGCTTCTGTACAGATTTTAAAAGATATATGAATGAAGAATGAAGAGATGAGTGTAGCTGTAAACTTCCATTTTAGATCTAATAGATTATTCATAAGAAATGAATAAAAAGAATGTCAAAGTAGCAATATTTGAACTGATAATGGTAGAGAACTTCACAGAAAGGAAAAATAAATACTTGAGTTCACTCATTTAAAAAATATACATTAAATGGTCAATGGGATCATAAAATAAATCCAAAATATATCAAAGTTAACAAAAGTATCTTATTAGCTACCAGAGAGAAAAGACAATCAACACAAGACTGTTAATGAGAATGACATAAAACTTCTCATCATGGATGACAGAAAGCAAGAGAGACTTAATGAGAGCACTGACAATAAAATCTATCAGTCTCAAATTCTATGCCTAGCTAGACTATCACTAAGAAGATGTAATAAGGAAACTGTCTCACACCAAAAGATTAAGACAGTTTTCTATTGATAAATTCCCTGTAGGGGAGGGCTTTTGTTTGAAACAAGAACAAAAATGAATCCAAAGGAAAAGAATGTAATTCAAGTAATGATACAGTTTCTCCTTCTTGTTTTCAAGAAAACAGCACTTCTGCTGAGCTATCAATGGTGTTTCCACAATTCTTCCACTGGTAAAAAGTGAAACCAGGAAAAACTTTGTATTTTGCACCTATTTCTTTATAAAATATTATGACAAGTCATAAAAAGTCAAATTTTTGACTGATAAAGTTCATACAGTTTATGAGGGATATAGTATTTGACAACCCTTGACTCTACCATGAGCTGATGTAAAAAATAGTGAAAAATGCAATGTATATTTTCTTTCTTCTTTCCAAAAATCAGAGCTAGATATTTTAATTTGAGTGCAAATGCTCTCATTTTGTACTGGTTACCACAATTTTCTTTCATTTGAAGTTTGCTTGGCAAACATCTTTTTTTATTTTGGAGTGGGATAGTTGTGGATATTTTGAAGAAACTTATGACAAAGAAAGTAGTAGACAAAAGTAACTGGATGCATTAAGCAATATCATTATTTCCGTATAAATGCATGTCAAAATGTAATGAAACTGCTTTGATTTCAATATAATGTTTTGTATTACAAGACTTCAAAATATATATTATGCTGCATGCTACATAGTAAGTACTCAACAGTTTTATGTTAAATTTGTAATAACTAGCTTGCTCTCCTGACCCATTAAACTCATTTTTAAAAAACCTAAAAATAAAGGATTATTCATTTAGTTATTAAATAAATAAGTAAATAATACAAATAAACATAAATACAGTAAAATCATATAAAAGAGAGCAATGAATGTATCAGTGATGTTAAAACGACATAGGGGATTATGATTATATTTATTATATATACAGGAGAAAAAAATAATTTAAACCATTTAAATACAATTTTTGAGAAACAATGTATTTTTTCTCCTGTCTTAAATGAAATTCTATGAAAATGTAAGATAATAGTTGATTATTTTAATAAGACTGAATGGTGACTCGCTGGAGAAATCTTGTTTACTATTTTAAGCTGAATTCTGTACGTAGATCAAATGAAGTCTCAATTGGGCTTACTTATTTTGAACAAGTAATTTGGGAGGAATTATTAAGACAAATAGCATTAGTACTAGGTCTAGTTGATATCTTCAACTAGCAAAATAGAGATGCAGTGTTCCTTCACATTCTTTTTTTTTTAATTTTAAAGAGAATAAAACAAAAGAGGGCAGAACAGAGCATATCAGAACAGGCCAACATAGGCAACACAGTACTTTACATTAAAACAACCAGACTGAGATTCCATCTCACCCCAGAAAGAATGGCCAGGATAGAAAGAACTACCAACAACAAGTGCTGGAGAGGCTATGGGGAAAAAGGAACTCTTCTGCACTGTTGGTGGGAGTGTAGACTGGTGCAAACACTGTGGAGGTCAGTCTGGAGATTCCTCAAAAAGCTGGGTTTGGAAGTCCCATTTGACCCAGCGATTCCACTTCTAGGCATATTCCCAGAAGATCTGAAAACATCATACCACAGTGATATATGTGCACCCATGTTTATAGCAGCACAATTTGTAATAGCCAGATCTTGGAAACAACCTAAGTGCCCATCAACTGAGGAATGGATAAAAAAGTTGTGGCATTTTTATACAATGGAGTCCTTCACATTCTTTATGGTGACAACTGAAACTGACTTTCCAAAAGAATCCATAAAAGCTTTGTTTTCACTGAGTCTTGGTGTCACTTTAAATTGCTTCTGAAACAATGTCTATCCTCTTTTCTTCATCAAATATATAAAAAAACTCTTTCCAGATAATGTAGAAACAAGCCATATTTTTTTACATTCCAGCAAATTGAATGCTTTATATTGCTTAGTCAGGTGAGCCCAACTATTAATTTCCTACTGTAGATATTAGGATGGAACATTAAACATGGTATAGGAACTAGTATAAACACTAGTTCTGACTAGTGTTTCTTTAGAAAAACTATAACCAGAGTGTTTTTCTCTTATCTGTAGACTATACTCTCCATCAGCCTCTTAACATGATCATGGCTCTCATCCTTGAGAGTCTAAGGAATGGCCCAAGCCAAGATTGCTAGGAAGGGTGAAGTACATAGCTCAAGTGGCCCAGCACCTGCCTGGCAAGCGTGAGGTACTGAGTTCGACTCCCAGTATAAAAACATACCCAAAATGGCTAGAAAAAATTGTGGCCTACCTAGGGTATACTAACAGTAAATCTTATTTACAGGTTGAGAACAAAAATGTCCTACATTATGAGTATAGTCATTCATATAAAGTACAAAATAGAAACAAATACTATGTGATTTAAAAGTCTAACTATTTCATCACATTACCTCAACCTGCACTGGTAGGTCAGCAGCAAGATACAATTAGTTTTCATATAATGATAAGGGACCACAAATATAATTTTTAAAATGACAGATGCCATTATTTTGCATTTTATACTTTATAAGAAGAAAGAAGTCATATAAAATGAAAATTCACAACTGCCTTGAAAGTATTTATAAACAGATTAAAATATCTGTCAATGTAAGATAAACTGAAACATGCTACAATTTAATTAGTTAAATTTTCCTAATTAGTATATCCACAAGGAATTGTTAATCTACTGATTTTGAGGCTAGAAATAACATAACTAAACATAGGTTCTCTGATTTAGAACCTGTTAGCCTGATAAATTATGTTGAAATATGTGATGGTATTTAAGTAGTTTTATTATGATCCACTATATGGAAATATGTGAAGCAGTCAGCTTCATATCTAGGTGAAGACACATTGATTTCACTATCATATAGAAGGATGGAATAGCTATTATCTTGTTTATTAGGCATATGTATTATTAATAGAAGGTAAATTAGATAGTAGCCATAAAATGTATAACTGGTGTCCAAAACTGCAAGATTTATATTTATAATATTCTTTAGATACATAATGGAGCAATTTATTATCAATTGGATCTTTCTTGTTGAAAGTTAGCTAAATTTTGTGGTCATGTGTATACATGTGTGTACATGTATATGATTTTTTCATGGTGTTTATTTTGTAGTTTGCTTCCAAAAGCAAATCAGTAACCTAAGCAACCAGTGTTTTAGATAATCATGTAAGAGAAAGTGTGAGCAATTTATCTCTCTGAGTCTGGCTTGTTTTACTACATATTATGGTCTCTAGTTCCATATATTTTTCTACAAATAACATGAATTTATGCTTCTTTATTGCTGAGTAGTATTTCATGTGTATGTATATAACATTTTCTTTAACCACTAATCAGTTGTTGACAGGCATCTAGATTGTTTCCAAGGCTTAGCTATTGTGAACTGTGTTTCTATAAACATGAGTATGCATATATCACTAGAGTACAGCGTGCAATCCTTCATCTTTCAGGAATATACTCAAGAGTGGTAGAAATAGGTAAATGAGATTTCTATCTTTAGTCTTTTGAGAAATCTCCCATAATGGTTGCACCAGTTGATAGTCCCAGTAGCAACATAGGAGGGTTTCTGCCCATTTTTGTCCTTGCAGCTTTCATTTTTTTTTTGCATACTTGGAGGTAGCTACTCTGATTAGGATGAGTTGAAATCTCAAATTAATTTAATTTATATTTCTCTGGTGGCTAGAGACACCATTTTTTCATATGCTTTTTGGTCAGTTGAACTTCTTTTGAGAACTCTCTTCAGTTAAGTTTTCCACCCTTATTGGATTCATTGTTTTATGGGGGTGAATCTTTGAAGTTCTTTATATGTTCCAGATATTAATCTATCAGAAAAGTAGCTAACACCATTTTTTTTCCATTCAGTGGATTGTCTCTTCACTCTAAATTGTTTTCTGTGGCTTGCAGAAGCCTTTTAAATAGAGTTCCTTTTGAGTGGGCTCTTCACTTTGTAATGCTAATTTGAAGCCGCTACTTAATGAAAATTGGAATTTAAAGGTTTCATTTTAAGACACAGATCCATCAATTATGTAGCAATGTAACCTAAATTCCCTTATCTTAGAAAATATCAAAATATGACCAATATCCAATAGTTAAATGTTTAAAGAAAATACTGTTAAGAGATCTAAGAATATTTTATTTTATTTTAATTATTTTATTTCATTTTATTCCATTTTACCTTTTTGACACAGAGTTTCACTATGCAGTTCAGGCTGGCCTTGAACTCACTTTGTAGCTCAGGCTGGCCTCAAACTCACAACAGTCCTTCTGTCTCATCCTCCCAAATGCTGGAATAACAGACGTGTACCATCATGCCCAGTAAGAATATTTTATATCAAGGAAAATGCAGCAGTTTATTTCCACATAGATTGCATGTTTCTCAGTTTTCTAGATCTCTTTATCATATCATTTCCATAAGCTTTAAATATCATCTCCTACATATTTCCCTTCCCAAACATATAAACCTGTAGTGTACGGAGAGACATACATACCATGACAACGTGGAAGACTCCCAGTGGTATTCATTTTTTGTTTGTAACCTGAAGGTTACCTGTTATTTCTAGGACAAGAAAAGGAGAGGAAATGAGTGAAAGAATGGTCATTTCAATGCAAATGATCTTATCATTGTGTCAGTTCCTACTGCTTGGTCATCATCTTCTGTAAGCTTGTCTCAGAATTAAGAGCTCTTAGAGTTTAGAGTCTAGAGTTTAATGATGCTTTTTTGTGTTCATTAATATTTTTAACAAATAATTACTAAGCATCTATAAGTGAAATACTGTTCTTCATTGTGGAAGTTCCCTCACAGGGCATTTTATAAATAATGCAAAAAAAAAGTTCTTAATGATCATTATTTTCTTTGAATTCCCATCATGATATGACAAAGTTAAGAATTTTATCTTGACAAAATACTTTATTTTTTAGAGTTTTGTTGTCTCTTTCTGTCTTATTTAAATTTTCAACCCATTTTGAAGCCAAGGGATTTTATATTTGTTTAATGCATAAATTTCCCATTTTATGATGACTGTAATTTCTTACAGCCCTGGTGTTCATGAATGAAAATTAAGGTTTATAATCATTCCAATCAAATATGTAACTGATATTCCTGAACCTATTTTATGAAGTAAAGTATTTTTTATGGAATATAGAAGTCAAGAGTGGTTCACATATTTTATATTTATTTCAGATATTCTCTGAAGTCATTTTCTAATTAGTGGAGCCAGAGACCATCTTAATGTATAAATAAGTGACATAGAAGAAATATCCCTGACCATTATACCACTTTTATCTTTAAATTCACAGTATGAGAATGTGACTGCATAAAAAATTTGGCATTTTTTTAAGTTTAAAAATTCCTAGCACATTCACACAATAAAATTAAAAGACTTTTCTAAAAGTACTCAATGTTCAGAGGCAGTACCTAAAATATATATCCTCTAATCTTTTCCAAATTTTATACCAAGTGAATGTTCTCATGAGAATAAAAAGAGTTCCATGGTTAAATAAGATAGGGAATGCTCCATGCATAAATTCTCCATTGAAATTTGTAGTGGACATTTTTCTATCAGAAAGGTCTTAATGATTCTTGCTTATCTTTATCTTTCTCTCTTTAGATAGGAAAACTTTTCAAACATTTTTCATTAGTGTATGTAGGAGACTATGGCCACCTAAGTATTCATATCAGTCTTTAATTAATTTTTTTTTACCAAATGACAATACATTTTAATTGGTTGTTAATGTAAATGACTTTTCTTTAATTGCTTGAAATTAATGCATCAAAGAAAACCAAATGAGTGGTGCTGTCTTAGTCTGTTCGGGATGCTGTATGAAGATACCTGAAGTTGCATAATTGAAAAACAACAAGAATCTATTTCTTATAGTTCCGAGGCTTCAGAAGTTCAAAATTAAGTCATTCCCAGATTTTGGGGTCTACTGAGAGCTCTCTGCTTCATAAATGACAAGCTGTTGCTCTATCCTCATGTGACAGAAGGGCAAACAAGCTCCTTTTGGCATCTTACAAGGTCAATAATCCCATTAACAAGGGCCCGGTCATTATGACCTAATCTCCTTCCTGTATTCTGAATATTTTATACTAACATGGATTAAGTATTCAACACAGTGATTAGATTTCAATGCATGACTTTAGAGGGACAGGAACACTCATTTACAGCAGTGTAAAATTGATTGGGGGAAGAATTTGAAAGTGAAAGTAGGAAGTACTATTGACTCACCTAAATTCACAGTTAGAGGTAAAGAGTGAATATCAGGGTGCATTTGCTCCTGGATTTCTCAACTCAAATAAATTTATACATAAAGACTCATTTCTTGTTAGACCCCTTATGGTTTTCTGTCTCTCAAAAATGTGTTTGTACTAATAGAACAAGACGTATTTGGTAAGATAAGAAAAAGGCGATTCAAATATCCTTAAGTGCTTTTTTGATGACAAAACTACTTGGGTTTCATTGTTTTCTAATGAGTTATCTATTTGATTTAAAAAATATATTTCATTATTAACCCATCAGTGGCATTTCTCTGTAAAAGTATGATGGCATCATGTAGAACATTTTAGGTAGGTCCATGGAAAATATATTTTGAACAGTATAATTAGGATTATTGGTGTGACATTAGAAATTGACTTTTGGCAAAATGCATAGGTTTTGTATCCTAAAAATTAAGTTAGTGTGTCAACTATATTATTATAAATGTCTCCCCTTTGGTGAAATTATCTGAAGTATATCAACCACAAGTAATGAGCATATGTCACAGCTCTGTACTTTTCTGGGTCCAAGGACTTGACATAGAGCGTGTTCCTTGAGAGTGTTTGGAAGCTCTGCTACTGGAATTGCTCCAAATGACACTGGTGTCTGTGAGAGGCAGTTTTCACATCTGCCTGATATGTTTCTCTTCCTTGAACCAATGCTGGAACACTTGGGGAGAGAGTAAGTAGATCTGTGAGCTGCTTGCTACATAAACTGCTCCAAGGTCTCTCATAGAGGGCATCTCTATCAGCCAATTTATACTTCTGAGTAGACTTGTGGCAACTCTGTCCTGATAAAGTCTTGAGAATATGAATGTTTACTTATCTCAGATGATCCTTTGGTGGACATTTGGTGGTTTTTCTTTTCTCTCCAAAATGCACTTTTATTTTTAGCCTCTCTGTCACTGCTTATAAAATAGAAAGCAAAGTTTCTTTAAATGTGGACCTCAGATCACCCTCTACAGAGTCACTTGAAAAATTAAATCAAAATCTTTGAGAAACGGGTTGTGGATTTAGCTCAGCCACATAAGCCCCTGCCTTGCAAGCACGTGGTTATGAGTTCAATCCCAGGTACCAAAGGAAAAAAAAAAGAAAAGAACAAAATCTTTGACAGAAGGGCCCTATAATCTCCATTTTGAACAGTTTTCCCTCCCCGTGATACTTGAGAACATAGTTCGACCACATATTCTTTAGATTGTTTCCTAATACCAACTGTTGACTGTATAATATTTATAACTAAATGACTGTATAATTTTAAAGGATTATCTATCTCATGCTATACAGATTATTAATGCAATCAAAATTTTTAGAAGTCCATCATGGAATAAATAACTAGGTGTTTTACAAATAGCACAAACATTGTAGGGGAGATCTTATTAGTTGTAAGGTTCATGGAACTATTAAAATAATATGTTGTAATTGTCCATCTTTTTCAAGGTCTTGGTTCCCTCTGAACTTTCTGATATATATAAGGTGTTTTAGTATCATATGATAATTTTGTGTGAGCTCTTGGCTTATGTTATTTTTTAACATTCTATCACTATTGTCACTGTTGCCTTGATCGTGAGGTAGTGACTATTGCTAGAAGGTCAGAGATTGTATTAGGTGTCACAAAACAAGTGAAAATCAATATTTTCACTCTCTTTAGGAGAATGAGTTTCATGTATACCTGAGATGAAAGAAATTTTCTCTTTGTTGTTCTGCTGAAATTGTCAAGCCTTACATTAATCTAGGTTAAGTTTCTGGGGTTATAACTTTACTTTTGGTTTCTCATATTGATTTGTATTTCATAGGGCTTTGTTAGCTACAAAAAAATTATTAAATTATTTTACTTCAAGGGCACTGCTTTTTGCAGAATGAAGTATATTTTCTATTGATTTAATTTTCGTTCTAGGATTTAAAATAATCATTAAAAAGGAAATTGCTACACATTATGAAGCATTCAGTCACCCAAACTTATGGATTCATTTTAAGCTCTTGAACTTAGAAAAACTAAATAAGATTGAATACTATTTTCTCTGTCTTATAATATTATTTAAATTTGTTTAAGCCTTATTCCCCATGAGGACACATAACTTATCCTGATAGTTTTGTATTTTTAATAAAGATTTTCTTATACTGCAGATACTTTATGCATATCATAAATAAGTGAGGAAATACATGTTCTGAAAAAGAAAAAATGGAAAATACTATTATCAGACTCCTGGATGAGGTAAAAAAGACAATATGACCAATATTCTATGTGCTACAGCACCCTTACCTAGCCTGCTAGTGGTACTCTTCACCATTACCTGACAGACATACCTTCAAATCCTTGGATTCCCTACTGTGATCTCTAGGTTGGTGCATACTCTAATGGTCCAAAAACATGTTCAACTGTCTGTAACATTCAGGATTGTTTTCCCCTCAGTTCTTTAATCCAAACTTCCTGTCTTACAGAGACTGACTTGGGATATACAGAGACAGTTGTAAGACCTGTATGAACAAGTTTAGCGTTACCGAGGATATTTTATTTTTAAAAACTAAGTTGGAAAACTAAGGCAATCTAAGTTAGGGTCATCATGTTAGAATTTCAGACCTTGTGGCATATGAGAAGTGCATTTTTGAATATGACTCTAAAATTATGGTCTTGTCTGCCTGTAAGTATTGCTGGTTCTGCTATAACCTGATATTGTATTTTAGTTATGAGGTGCTTTTTTGAGTACCTTTCTTCAGAAGAGGTAAAAGAGTTAAAGGGGAAATTGATAATCACTCATTCCTTTGTACTAGCTGTTCTTAGACTTGGCTATGTGTTAGAAATATCTGTAGAGGCCGGCCTGGTGTCACACTCCTGTAATCAGTTACATTGGTACAATTGTACAATTGTACAATTGTACAATTGTACAATTGTACAATTGTACATTGGTACATTGGTACATGGTACATTGGTACATTGGTACATTGGTAGCTAAGTCGAAAAGATTGAAAGTTTGAGGTCAGCCTAAACAATATAGTGGGACCCTATCTCAAAAAGCCTCCAAGAGCTTGAATAACCAACCATAATTCCAATTAAATCAGAATCTCAGGGGATAAAATTTGAGCATTAGTATATTTAAAGTCCCTGGGCAATAAAAGTATGAGAACCACTAATCTAAAGAAGGATGGAGAATGAAATAGGTCTATGATGATATAGAGGTTAAGGGTTATACTCAGAAGCGATTTGGGAAATACTAGGAAAGGAGTAGTCTGTGGAAACCGGCAAGCAAAGTTAGTGGTTACTGAATGCCAGCCAAGTGCGGCAGTGTGGAGGGAGAGAGCAGCATGAGCGTGAGGACTAGTTTAGTGACAGTTCACCTGAGGTTAATCTGTTTCTCTGCCCTTCATTGTGTGGCTTCAGTAAGTGACCTCCTTATTCTTCAGTTTTCTCATTAGCAAAATGAGGATGATAATTATACCTCTCTCTTAGGTTTCTTATTAGGACTAAGCAGTTGTAAGTATAAAGCACTTAGTCTTATGTTGGCCATATAACAAGCATGTTGCATGCATTGGTGCTATTTTATTATGAAGATGAGCCCAGCACTACTATAGTTCACTTGTTTCCTTTTTGGTATGGGGTTGGTTCCCAGCCAAAGAGAGGAAAGGAAGAACAAGCCAAAGCTGGAGAAGTAGTTCAAGCTGTTTCGAGAACAATCCTTGTACATTTCAATTTTTCCTGTCCACACTTCCCTGCCTTCGGCCTCCCCAAGAAATTTGCTGTATTTCTTACCTCTCAATTTTTGCTCTTTCACATGTTTATACCTTCAGTTTCATGGTCCTTTCAACACATTAAAATGGGCATAAGATAAATGGATACATATTAGGTGTATCAGTTTAGATTTTGCTGTGTAGCTGTTGTGTGTTTTAAAAAAAAAAACTACTATATTTTTGTCTCACTATTCTTTGAGTTTGCTAGTTAGGTCATGCTCTGTTGGGTGGCTGCTTTGCTGAGCTTGCTCAGGCGTCTATGTCAGCTATTGGTCATCAGGGCTGTATTTTATCTCAGGTGGGCTGGCTGAGGCTTCGGCATATCAATGACTGAGCATTATCTCATTATGTAGCAGCAAGTTAGCCTGGGCTTATTTACATGATGGAAGCAGTTTCCAGAAGAAAAAAAGCAGACAGCTCCTAAGGTTATGGGTGAGAAACAAGCTACACACTTCTACCTTTTTTGTTCCAAGGAAACTCTAAGGCCAGTCTACATCCGAGGGATAGGGAAAGGGAATTTACTTTTGATGGAAGTTGCTTCAAAGTCTGTTACTATTATTTTTTGAAATGGTTTATAATAGCCTGTTGAAATGGAGCAAATGAAAGCAAATGAGGTCGGAAGAGGATGATGGCATTGAATATGTGAAGTAAATATTAAAGGTAGTCCTCAGTGAATGATCATGTGTGCACAGTAAGATACAAAAATGATTTTAGTAAGCTAGGCATGGTGGCACACACCTATTTTCCCAGCACTTGGGAGGCTGAGGCAGGATCCTGGTGAGTTCAAGACCAGCCTGGGGTACAAAGTGAGCTCAAGGCCAGCCTGAAATGCAGAGAGAGACCCTGTCTCAAACACACAACACACACGCACACACACACACACACACACACACACACATAATTTTAGTGAAGCTGCAACACCAGTAATTATAAAAATTTAAGTGTGATAAACTGAAATAGGAAAGCCACAAGAGAGCTTTTATGAGTTATATCTAGATTGTCCCTCAAAACCTCATGTGACCATAGGTGGGGCTTTTTGGAGCTGGCTATATCTAGGATGGGGGTATGGCACTAAATTATTCCACTGACTGGAATTAGCATAGTTCTAGGTGTGGCTGAATGGATTTACTGAAGACAGAAGTCATACCCTGGGTGTGGGTGGCATCACCTCAATGGCTTGTAGCCTGGATTAAAGAAAATAAGGAATCTACTGCTGCTTGCTGCTTTGCTGCCTCCTGCCTGCTTTGCCATGGGCTGTTTTTCCATTCTGATGCCCCTCTGTCATGCCACCCTGCCTCGGAGCCAGATGACTATGGACTGAAACCTCTACAAACTGTGAGCTGAAATAAAATTTTCTTCCTTTAAACTTAGATGTGAGGTGTTTTGTTCCATCAATGCAGAAAAGTAATTAAGACAGTAACAAAGGATCACTTACCTTAACTGTATTCTAAAAAAAAAGAACAAAAACAAAAAACTGGACTGCACTCCTTTTCTGAAAATCATTTTCCTATAACCATTTTCTACCAAGGGAAATATTTATTTCAAAATTCATTAATTAAAATTCCAAATGATCAATTAGATTCTATTACTTGACTACTAATACATAAATAGTATATGAAACTTATAGTTGAAAAGAATGCTCTGATCTGAATCCAAAACTCAAGTTGCTCAATTTAAAAACCAAGCCATGTGTCTCTAGGCTGAAATTAAAGTCTGTGCAATGTCTGAATATAGCCTGATAAAAATGTATGACAATAAAAAAGACAGTGGCATTCACCCATTGTCTTTTCATTTGTTTATTTAATCTGTATATAATTCTTCTACAAATAATTGATAGCTGTTTTGATAAAGATTTGTTCTCAACAATATAATTTGCAAAGCCTTCATTCTTATATAACAAAATTACACAGGCCACCAAACTGTGAAATAAAATCAGATAAAGTCAGATATACTCCTGCATTTAGTATTCACAATCATTATGCTATAGCAAAATGGACTCACCTTTTTCCCTTTGTGATAGATTGACATAGAAAATCTTTCTTTGCACTCTGATTTTCTTGTCAGTCAGGTTTCTGTTTCTGGGACAAAATACCTGAAACCCACAATTAAAAATACAAATGAGTTTATGTTGGTTCATCATTTGAAAGATTTCAGACCACAGTTGACTATCTCTGAGGCAGAAATATCATGGTGGAGGGAAGATGGTTAACTGATAGTATTCAGAAAGTAGAGAATGGGACAAGAACACAAGAAGAGGAAGAGGTTGGGAAACAGATGTTTTCTCCTTAGTGATACCTCCATGACCCACTGCCTCCAGCTTCCTCCCAACTCCTAATAAGCCATTCAGCTATGAACTCGTCCAGGTAAGTGCCCTTAATATCCAATCATCTCTTCAGGAGCTTTGTAATCCAGTCAGTCTGACAATCAAGATTTATCAGCACAGATGGACATTATTTCAGGTACTTTTAAAATAGCATATTTTTGGGCTGGGGATTTAGTTCATTGGCATAAGCGCCTGCCTTGTAAGCGTGTGGTCGTGAGTTTGATCCCCAGTACTGATTAAAAAAATAGCATTATTTTCAGGATGAAAGAGCAAAAATAATCAATATTCATTGTGCATGGGTACCAATTACTTAAGACAAATGATATTATTATGTATCAAAAATATAAGCCAATAATAAAACTTTTAAAAGTACAAAATAACATGTTTTCAGAAATTGAGATTAATCTTGATTTATATATATCTTATAGCACTTAACCTACTGATCATTCTTAATTTATCAGTATTATTATTTATGATCATTACTTAAGATGAATAAAATACTTTTTTCTCTCTCTCCACCCAGCTTGGGTACAAGTCCCCTGATGGTGCAGATGTTTGCAAATGCAGCGCTAGCTCCACAGGACAGAGAAGCCTGTTTTACTGGCTCAGGCATAAAGAAGTATTTCTCTTTATTCCTGTATATTATTTTATTGATCTATTACTTCACTACTTCCCCAATACAGCTACAAAGTAAAACATCTGAAAACTCAGGGGCTTTAAACAATGACACTAATTCTCACTGGAGCATTTATGGTTCTGTAGGTCTATACTGGGTACAGCTCAGTTAGATTACTCAAGTTGTGGGTTGGGCCTAGGTCTGTGCTGTGGGTTTCTCATTGCCCCTAAATCCATCACTGCTTTGGGACCTTGTGTGATTTTAGGAAGATCTCTCTGGTAGTGCTTTGACAGGTTGAATCAGGTGACTAGATATCTCAAGATATAACACACAAAACAAGAAAGAGCATGCAAGTATAACTTTATTGACTTATAGTTGATAGCAAGCAATTCCATTTTCCTTTAATATTAAATTCTCCATTCTACTTGTGAATGTGAATTTTATTCATTAATTTATGGCATCTACATGCAACTCATTCTGTCTTAATCTAAACCTGAAATAACTTTATATTGCAGAAATAAAACATCGTCCATCTCAATGTAGTCAAAACTAGGTTAAATGAGATGATTTTTCTCTGAGTAAGCAGAGTCTATCTGCAATACATCATTTTTTTTCCACATACATTATGTCAAGTATCCTTTAGCATTTACATAAATTACACACATTGCATGGATATGCACATATAAATGCAAACGGAGCAAATATGCTGGAGAATCCATGCTTTCAAATTGTTTTATTGCCTTGCTTGTGCTGATTTAAAAAGAAATCTGCAAATATTTTTCACATAAGTAAAAGAGAGGAAGTAGATTTCTAGAGTACTAGTACTGAAAGTGATTTTAGAAATCATATAATCCAACCCTTACATTCTTCATATTGAAGAGTACAACTCATATGTGTCCAGTGACTTCTCAGAGGTTGTACTGTGAATCCATAGAAGAGCCGGAAATGTAATTCAGCTTTCTGAACTACTCAATTGGAGTTTTCCATCCTACTGCCATGCCTCCCCGGTCTCTGCCAAGACAAAATGCCAACAGAACTTGGAGGCTCTAAAGTGAGATGAATTTTTGTCTTGGATTCTATTATTGAGGAGATATTTTAAAATGTGCTTAGTTCCTTGGCATGTACCTCAAAGCTAACAGGATGCCCTTCGAAAAGTTTCCTTAGAGCACTGTAGTCCATGATATTTCCTTTCTTTGAATACTTGTAGAAATTACCCATTTTGGTATGGAGAGACCAAGGTAATTAAGGATATAAAGCATATTTTTTGTCTCATTTTTCACCTTCTCATAGAGATTAGGACAGATCTGTCTGTTTAATATTGTTTACTGTCAATTGCTAGAAAAGATAAACAGAATAATCTGTTGACTGAGTAGACCCATTTATTAGACCTACTGCAGTGAAGGAGGGTATCATCTTAGCAAATACTTGGCAATGTGTCAGAACTGGAAGTTTTAGAGATTTCAAGCCCAGGCTATACAATTTTAAAGCATCTCCTTGCAAAATGAGAGATGGTTAAAGATTCAGCTAAGTTCGTATCATAATAGATTGGAATGGATGTGTACCAGTAAAAGAATCATTCTGTGATTACTGATGAATAAGGTATTGGTCTTGATAAATAAAATAGCCATTTTGTTTACAAACTTTGTTTTCAAGTGCAGATAGTTCTTGTAATAACTAGTTAAGTTGTGTTCTTCTGGTTCCATCATTTTTAATGCAAATAAGAAAAGCATGTACCATGTCAGAATTGGTCAGCACGTGGGCCAAGGTTTTAGCTCAGTGGCATAAGCACTTGCCTTGCAAGGGCGAAGCCATGCGTACAATCTCCAGTACCAAAAAAATTGGTTAGCATAGGAAAATATTTGCTGTTTTCAATTTTTATGCACTGATCATCATTACAATATTGAAACCAAGTAAACTCCAATTTACAATCAGAAGGCATTTTGATTAATACTCAAATGGGAAATCACTTGTATATTTATTTACTAATATAACTATCAATGATACACATTTGTAAAGGATGTGGTGATCATCATATTTAAGAACTAGATCAAGAAAATTCATGGGAGGTTATTTCATATCCTCCAAAAGCAATCTTGACATAACCTCTGACACTGATTTTCCTGCTTACCCGAATGTGGCCTGTGTTGATACTCTTTCCTAGTCTCAGACTATAGCATACAGCCTACATCATTGATCTCTGCCTTCACTTTATGTCTTCGGCTTAGTAATGGGTTACATAGTGTTCCAGAACAACCTGCATGACAACTCAATGTATGAGAACTGGTCCGAAGGTGCCTTGAGTCCAAAGAAAAGAGGCAGCTAGATTTAGGATTGCACAGACTATAAGTCACTGGGAAACTTACTGACAGACACATGATCCTGGAAGGCAGCAAACCAGTGGATCCCTGCAATTTTGATCAAATTTATGTACTGGCCAAAATGAAAGTGACTTTATTCAAGCTAGAATTACCTGGTTTATCTCCAGCTAATACCAAAGAGCTTGGCACATTCCTGATCCCAGGGTGAGGTTGTAAAGCTCAATATAGCATTCTAATGTTTTTTGTCTATTTATAGTTTGCTGGAAAATTTGCGGGAAAACTGACTAGGATTACTTTATAGTAGTTATCACTCCAGCTTGCTGCTTATATCAAACTGAATCCATGTATTTGCCCTTTTCATTATCTAACTATTGTCCTCACTCTGCCCATATCACTACTCCTATAGGATTTATGCTACTATAGTCCCTAAAAACCTACTTGAAGACATTGCTCCCATAATCATGTCACACTTCCCACCTTCTATTTTCTGTTATCAGTTCCCCTTCTCTATTGAATATACTGGAAGGCGTGCAAACAGTGTATTTTTTCTTCCTTCCAAAGAGAAAGAAAATCTTTCTTGACCCCAATTCTCATTACACTTAACTCTCTATTATCTCTTCTCATTAGTGCAAGATATCCTAAATTTCTTTAATTACTTTAAATTCTTTCCTCCTGTTTTCACCTGAATATACCCCAATCAGATTTTCACCTCCACCACTCTGCTGAAAGTATAGCGGTCAAGGTTACCCATAATTTCCATGTTGCTAAATCAAATGGTATTTTTCAATCTCCAACTTACTTAAAAGCTCAACAGCACCTCACACACAGCAGATCATATTTTTCTCTGTAAAACTTTTCCTCCTCTTGGTTTCTAAGATACCACATGTAGCTGTTTTGCTTCCTACCTTGCTAAATTTTCCTGTCAATCTTTTCTTATATTTATCTTCCTCATCTTGTTTGCCAAATTGTATTTTACTGGGATGAAAATATTTAATATCAGTTCTGCCTTTAAAATTTTTAAAGGCACGGTACAATATTACAGGCTACAGGAATAATGTTATGCAACTAATCTCTAAAGAAAATTCACCTTGCTTAACTGAAACATTGTGGCAATTTATTACTACTTCTTGTTCCATGCTCCACTTAGGGCCTAAAATCCATAATCTTCCTTTAAAATCCAAGCCTTCAACTCTTTTAGATGCCTTACATAAGGGAAATTAGTATTTGACTTTCTATAACTGGCTTATTTTGCTACACACGATGTCTGCAGAGTTCATCCATGTTGTCACATATTGCAGAATTTCGTTTTTTGCAAAGGAAATATATGCATTGTAGACATATATCACATTTCCTTTGCCCATTCTTCTGTAAATATACATTTAGTATTTTTCTGTATCTCGCTATTGCAAGTAATGGTTCAATGTGAATATGAGAGTTCTAATACTATTAATTTAAATTCTGATTTCAATTATTTATTTAAATATCCAGAAGAGACTATGTTGGATAATATGGTATTTAACTCTTTTTTTTTTTCTTTTGGTACCAGGGATTGAACTCATGACTGTGTGCTTGCCAGGCAGGTGCTTATGCCCCAGCCCAATAATATGGTATTTACATCTTTAGTTTGGAGGGAATTTCTTAAATTTTTTTAAGAAATCATACCATTTTACATTCCCACCAACAGTGTGCAAGGGTTTTGATTCCTCCACATCTTTGTCCACTTGTCTTCTTTTGTTAATAACTATTAACTATTCGGACAGATGCGAAATGGTATTTAATTGTGGTTTTTTAATTATTTGGGGATGATTTGTGAATATATATATATACATATATATATGTATATACATATATATATATATTTGCCATGCATATGTCTCCTTTGGAAAACATTTATTCAAATCCTTAGCTTATTTGTAAACTGAGTTATTTTTTGTAGTCAAATTATAAAATTAACTTATACATTGAAGAGATTAATATAGTTTGCAAATTTTCTCCTATCCTTCTAATTATCTCTTATTCTGTTATTTTATTTATTGTGCAGAAGCCTTTAGTTTTATGTAGTCCTATTTGTTGCTTTGTTTTGCCTATATTTTTGGTATCATATCAATGAAACCATTGATAAAACTAATTTCAGGAAGGTTTTTGTCTGAGTGCTCTAGCAGTTTTGTGATTTCAGGTTTTGCAGTTAGGTCTTCAATTCATTTCCTATTGATTTTAGTATGTGGTGTGAAATACACACCAATTTAATTCTTTTTGTAAGTGGATTCATGGCTATACAGTTTTCCGAATGCCATTTGTTGAAGAGAATATCCTTTCCTCTTTGAGTGCTGGACCTGATTTTATCAACTATTTCTTGAGCATACATACATGGTTTTATTATTTCTGGGCTTTTTTTTTGGCCAGCTGGTAATTTTTTGCTATTTTTTGACAAATATCATGTGGTTTTGGTTCTAAAGCTATGTAATCTATTTTGAAAGTGGAAAATATGGTATCTGTAACTTCATATTTCTTTCTCAAAATTGATTAGCATAAGGTGATTTACTGTTATTCTCCATGTTTCATTGAAGTTTGTGTCTTTCTTTTTTTTTAATACAGAAATCTAAGTCATGACCTTACACTTGTCAGGTGGGCACTGGGCCAGTGAGCTATATCCCTGGCCTGAACGTTGTGTTTTCAATATCAGGTTTAAAACTAATAAGTATAAGGAAAAGAAATGTGCAAGAATTCTGTATAGAGCAGTCCTAAATTTTGCTCCTCTCTGAAAACCGATGCTTACTAAAACCTTTCTTTTTGTGAGTGTTTTCTGAGGAAAGGAGAACCATTGCCCTCATCTGAAAGGTGAGTATAAGCAGGTAGTGTGATGGGGTAAGGGAATTGGAATAAGTTGGCAAACGGAAACAAAATTTCAGTTAAAAAGAAAAAATGCAAAGGCTGTATTGTACAGTATTGTAACTATAGTTAATAACAATATATTTCATTCTTAAAATCTGTTAAAAGTACCAGATTTTAAGTGTTTTCATCACAAAAATAAGCTTGTGAAGCAATTCAAATGTTAATTAGTTTCATTTATCCATTTGACAATGTACACGTAATTTATACAGCTTGTTGTATGCAGTAAATATAATCAATTTTATCTGTCAATTAAAATCTATTGAATAAACAAGTGAATTAGATAGCAGAAGATAGCCACTGGGCTCCACTTGCACTGTTGTTCTTTTCTGGAAAAACTTATATCAACAGCAAAATAGTAACACAGATGTTTCAAATAGGGTAAGTAGTACCAATAGACCTCTGCTCAGAGTATCTTCTGCCCAAGTTCCATCAACTGCAACAGTTTGCTGGAGTTCTATCCCATGTGCAACTTCATATCAAATAATAGCTTCATTTTCCCTGAGCTTTTCTCTAAGTTTCTTCAAAGCTTCACTTGCATATTTTGTTTAATTTTCTCTGTCCAATACTTCTACTTGGCTCCAATTCAATCATAAGCACAAATACACCACTAGAACTGAAATCATGTTTGAAATTCTTGTTATGGAGTTGTTAGTAGCTTTCAATTATCTCCAAAGTGAAAGTAAAATATTTAAAATTTTCTCTGGAAAGTTTTCAAACCTGCATTCCAAAAAGATTGCCTTGGAGATCTTTTAGCATAAATATAGTTCTCTTTTAACTATGAGGCGTATTTGCTCACTTACTAAATTTCATGTTTACTAAGTCCTATTGTGCTAGGAACTGTGATTGGAGACTTAAAGGTAAGCAGCAATATATAAGCCTCTACCCCTTTGAAATTATCATATAATTGAACCATCTTTCTTTTTTGTGATATTGTGAAGGGCCTTCATACTGAACTGCATCTCCAGCCTTTTGTGAAGTTCTGTATTTTGAGATAGCATCATGCTAATTCACTAAGTTGCCCAGGTTGGGCTTGTACGTGCCACTGTGCTGGCGGAAAGGCTCTCTTTGGATGATCCATAATTGTAGTGGACCAAACATTTAGAAGCATGATCACATCTGCATACAGTCTGGAGAACTGTAGTACGGAAAATTGATGAAAACTGTGAGTCATATGCAACTTGAAGTACCTTACCTACTGAGTCTAAACTCTGAATGTGAACATGTGAGGTATACAGCATCATTATCAGTTTAGCAATATGACTATTGTGTGGAAGGCATATATTGTTTTAGAGCTTGTATTTTCTCAGTAGAGATCACATTTTGAGAGACTATATTTGAACTTCACTATGAAGGAAGAGAGAGTACCAAGAAATATAGGAATAGAACAAGGATGTTATTAAGAGAAGAAAAAATAGGCTTAGTCTCCATCATTTTTTTTCTAGTGAATAGTGAGTAGAGATCATCTAGGTGATGCTTTGGCATAGGGTCAGAAGTTGCTGATATCTGCCAAGTTATTTAAAGTATAACCAGGTACTAGCTGTGCTGAAACATACATAATTCAGTAGAATGCTTGTCTATGTGAATCAATAACATCAGGTCTAATACTTTATGCTGCCTGAGTTCAGTGTTGTTTCCAGCAAGCCAGATCTAAAGAGAGAGATATTTTGAGAATTATTTATGTCACCCAAGACAGTTGATTCCTGCTTCTTTCATGGTTCTTGAAACACCAGCAAAACAAAACAAAACATTACCTGCAAGCTAGCTAAAATGCAGATTTTTAGGCCCACCCACTCTGAGTCAGAAAAACGAGGTCTCTGGGTATTTGGAAGAACATTAATTTTGAGAAGCACAGGTCAAACTGATCCTTTACAGCTCCAATACTGCACTTTCTGTACCATCGATTCTAATATCAAATAATCTCTTTGTTTTTAATTGAATTTACTACATCCTCTGGATTTACTGTACTTATCTGATTCCGTCAGTATAATATGCAACCAGCAACATATTGTACTTTCTGCTTTTTACATATTTTCTGGAAACAAAATCCATAAATCCCCTTCCCTGGACATCATTTTAAAATATGCTAAAGATAAAAATTTATTGAGGATGTCATTGTTACTCTTTCCTTTTTCAAACGTTTACTTCCCCTTTAGAGAGCTGGTATGATGTATGTTACAAATACCTCACATAGACTAAGAATCAGTATCAATCTAAATATATAAAGTATTAATTGAAGTGTAATTTTTAAATAAAACTATATAATGAATAAATCTATTTTTCCCTGTATTACACTGCATAGAGCTGTGTGCCACAGTTTTGAAAGTCTGTGCACTGCATAGTTTTTATGCTGTCTTTTCATTTCATGTTGATGAGGGATTAGTAAGTACAACTTTCTCATATGGTACAAATAGGTAGCATTGCAAGTCATTTTTTAATATTTTAACCAACTAGACTTTTCAGACTGAGAATGAAATGAAAAGTGGCTCTTGAACACTAAAAGTCAAGGCTTCTCCTAGGGCCTAGAAGATGCTTCTGGTTGCAAATTATACTTTCGATCTTTTTGTTTCCTAGTATAAACCATATTTTGAACACATACTTCTAGAGTGGCCAGGTGCTTCCCCGTATCATGGATAACACGGCTTAAGCCAACCACGATGGATTCATTTAGTACTTCATTTTAGATTAGCTATATATTACAATGTGGTGAGAAGCATAGACTTTGGGTAAGATGCTTTTGTCTAAAAAGACTCAGATAGACACAAAACACACACAGAAGAGGAAAGTCCACTATGCTATCAAGTATATTATCAAAAGGTTGTGATACCTTGAGATGCAGTAGCTATCTTGCAATTGAAAAGCAAAGTAAAAGTTTAACAAGTCAGAAGATCACAGACTGAAAAGAGAGAAAGTTCATGCCTTTAGACTCAGTGATATATGTTAATAACTTGTCTTTACTTGTTTAAGCAGTGGAATTTATGTTCTCTGGTTTTTGTAACATGAATGGCTATCATATACCTATTTAGATCATGCTATTATGGTAGGACTATATTCATTTTCATTAACTATTATTCAGAAAAAACATTTTAAGGATTTTGTTTCCTTAGTTTTCCTTCATATACTACTTGTAAAACAGAAATCTTTAAGATTAATGTTAGCTAAGAAGCTCTTTGAGGCAAGTAAATGACAGCAGATGGGGAGACTGACAGTCACCTTTGAAGAAAGAAGAGGTAAAAGACAGAGCAGCTATCTGTCTGTTATACACAAAATGAATGTTCCTTATTATGACTTTGAGACAAGAGAAATGTGGAAATATCATTTCTATAAAAAGACTAAGAGGTATATACTTCACAGACTTCCATCAAAATCCTAATGTGTATTAAATGTGTAATGCTGTTTGAAAGAACAAGTTAAATGTAGAATATTGATTGGCAGAAGAGTCTTTATTTTTTCTAACATCTAGCATAGAAAATAGCATTGAAGAGATGTTTAAATTTTTGCTAAATGAAAAAATAAATGGATCTGTGGGATGGATGATATATAATTACAATCCAGCTCTATTGTGCATGGTTAGACTCCAGACTCATCTGGAGTCTAAATGATCATGTCTAAAAATCATTTCCCCCTAATATTCATCAGTTTCTGTCCCCTCAATTTATCTTCTTTGTGTATTTAAAAATATGCAAAGGAGTTTTGGAATTTTTTCTACTATAAGCTATGCATAAAAATATATCTATAAAATTTTGAAATTCTTGTCTAATTTTATCCATGTAGCAAGATGAGAATTCAGGGTCAAAATGAGAGGTTAAGTATAAAAAAATTAAGTAAACTCACATCATTGGCACATGGGATGGCAAGCAATCCTAAAAGGGAGGGACTAAGGTGGGAAAGTAATTGTGGGAAAATTTAGAAGCAGTAAGAAAATTGTCTAAAAGCTTTTCTGCTTTTTATTATCACCATAAAGCAGCAATTCAAAAAAATGTCTACAGTAACATATTTCTTTCTTCAAAAATATTTTTGATGTAAGTTCTAAACAATTGATATAGCTATGGTACATTTTAATAACATATGGTACATTTTAAATAACATTACTTTTATTTGAATAAACACTCATTTTTATGTGGCAGTTAACTCAATGACCTCCAAATTACACATTTAGCCAAACACACAGAATCAACTATAAACATGGATTTCCAAAGTAAATTCATCATAGCTTGGAATTGTCTCAGCTGGCTATGGTAAATATTGCTGTATCTTAGTAGTATTAGCTTTTTATAAAAATGGGAGATTTTATATAAATGATGACATAGTGATTTTAAAGATGAAAGAGCAGAGCATGTGTTATATGAGATTTGACATTGTGTGCAGCAGACACCAGTTTTTATACATGTTTAAAATGTAAAGAGTAAAACAGAATGGAACCAACATGCGTAGCACTTTGGTTTGGAAAAAGAAACATATTTTAAAAGAAAAATATTTTAAAAAAATATTTCATATTATTTTACAACTAAAGAAAAATAAGGAACATAATGACTGTTACTAAGTATTACAGGAGTTTGTCAATGCATTTTTTATTGAACCTAAGACCTTCGGACTGCGCTTCATCCCCAGCCTTTTTATTTATTTTTCAATTTTGAGACAGGATCATGCTACGTCACTAAATTGCTAGGGCTGGGCTCAAACTTTGGATCCTCCTGTCTCAGCCTCTCAGAGTGCTGAGGTTACAGGTGTGAATCACCACAATGACTGATTTTTACTGACAGTAATTTTACCATGTAGTGGAAGGGGATGTAAAAATATGTGCTTTGTAGTCAAATACTGTAGTTACGCTGTGGAATAATTCCTCCTATGTAACATGCTCAATATTTTAAGGTATCGGTTAACCTCAGTTATCATGGAAGTCAACTTTAAATATCAAATTAACCAATATAACAATATTTTAGTCTCCATTGATCAGTTTGTAAGCCAGCAAAAGGATTGCAGAGAGCCTCACAATATATAGTAATCTTCCAGTGAGTCATGCCACTGTAATTAAATTGAACCTGTCTCTCTGCTTGTTCATTTTCTGTCTTGAAATGAATTTGTTCAGTATCAAATATGAGCAAGAATTTATTCAGTGGAAGACAAAATGAGTATGACATGGATAGGTTAATGACATCAAATATGTCTTCTTTGAAGAAATTAATTCTCCAAATGATGTTAATGATGTTAAGTCTCCTGGAAGCATTTTTCATTCTGCTTTCAAGCATAAACTATATCCTGTCATCTTACCCAACTTCTCGGCAACATTCATCACAGGAGTTCATGTTTCTCCTTCAGGAGATACTTCTCTGGGACTCAGTGATTATGCGCTCAATATGCTGCTCTATTGCCTTTCTGGCTTTATTTGTCTGTCTCCTTTGCAGGCTCATATTTCTTTAACTAACATTTTCATATGAGAGTTTACTAAAGCTGTGCACTAGACTCTTTCCTCATTTAACTTTATATATTTATCATAGTTAATCTCACATGTGCTCTTTATTTCAATCAGCATGCGTGAATGAAGAGTTTCAAATTCTGTGTTTTCCAATCTAGGTTTCTGTGTGGTTGACAGTTTCAGTGAGACCTGAAACTCAATTTTCTGTTTGTTATGTATTACTGCATAAACATACTGTAGTAGCTAAATCAATAGAAATCTATTGTTTTCATTACTTTGCACAATTCTTTGCATCAACTGAGTGGTTTTTCTCTTACACTTGATGTGGGTACTTGGATCACTCTTACAACTGCCTTCAGCTGGGTGCTGATTAAGGGTTGGGAAGTCTAAAATGCTCCTTCTTTCCACAAGCTGTCTTTTCTATCAGGGTCCTTCAAGGAAATTTCTGTCTTCAACAGCATAATTTGGTGTTATGTAAGTGTTAAAGGCTCATCAAAAAATGTAGGACTTTGTGGGAAGTTATTGGATCATGACAGTTCTAACTTTATCAGGAGGAGTAATCCTTGTGTTTGATAATAATTTGATGGTGCTATTGTATTAATAAGAGGGAGTGTCTAATTGCAGAGAGTGAATCACAGGGATATGACTTTTGGAACTATGCTTGTGGTTCAGCCCCTTTTTCTCTCTGGCTCTACCCTCCTTCTCTGCTTCCCACTTGCCATGAGGTGTGCAAATGTGCTCTACCACACACATGCACCATTACTTTTATTTTATCTCAGGCCCTCGGGAATGAATCATCTGAATGTGCACTGAAACTCCTAAAAGCATAACCCAAAATAAATTGCTATCCTGTTAAATTCGCATTCTCAGATAATTCATCACCATGACAGAAAGCTAACTTGAGTTACTTATAGCATGGGAAGTCTGTTCCAAGATATCAAAGATGGAAGCTTCTAGTCTTCTTAATGGTTGAGCCTAGAACTGGCATGGATTACGGAAGTTCATTGCTTTAGCTAAGGGCATGGATCTGTAAAAAATATTCATATTAAATTCTAGAAATATAATGACTACCATAAAAATTTTGGAAGAAAACAAGGGAGAGAAGAAAGTAAATCACAAATCACCTTCTTAAAATAAAAAGGATAAAGATTCTGTACAATGGTATTTTATGGTATATTAACTATATGTCAAATTGAGTGCTGCTATTTGGGCCTACTTCTGTTTAGCAAGAAGAGTACATTTGTTTGTTTGTTTGTATTTGGAGACTGAAACAATAGCTTTCCCACTAATCTATATAACCAGCCAATTTTTGTTTTTACATTTTGATCTTGAGACAGGGTCTCACTAAGTTGCACAAGTGGGACTCCAAGTTCTCCCTGCCTCAGCCTGCTGAATGCCACTGTGCTCAGTTAAAAATGTTACATTTTTAAAAAGGCTATACATCTGCTAAAATAATGAGAATAATTTTTCCAGGGGGCAAAACTTTATGCAACTATTGCCTTTCCATAACTGATGTTGATAACCTCTTTTAACCCTGTCTTTCTATACAAATTAAGCCATTTATCATATATGGAGTCTTTGTAGTTTGTCTCATCTCTTTATAAAAGTCCTCCATTTTCTTTTACATCACTGCTACCCTGTTCCATCTCTTTCTCACTTCATATCTGAAGCATGGGAAAGAAGAATCAAGGTACATTACATACAGATACAAATTCCATATAGTAAATATGATCACTGTTTATATCTAAAGTGCAGCAATAAAACTAATTTTAAAAAGTATCTCGTAACTACCTACCCTGGATCCAAGGTATTTCATGCATTAGATCAATTGTGTTGATTTTCCCTTGTCTATCTAATACAACTCATTCACATCACGTTGATACTGAATACCCTATTCACGTCATTCATTTATCTTTATTCCTAATTCTCTCACACACAAACGTTCCCTAATGGCTAATTGCTGGCTTTCCTCGCCATAACTGGTCATATTGGTCTTGATTTCAAATGTTCCTTCTTCATATAAATTTTTCCAAATCCTATCTTTCTAGTGAATCTTGCCTCAAGTCTCATCTTAAATTTTTCTGGACAAACTTAGCCCTCAGTAATCCTCTCAGTGTTTTGGATTTTTCTTGTGATCCTAGCCAATTGGCTTTTAGTCTAAAGCACCTTACTATTTTTAGAATTTCATAACTCATAAATCAAAGAAGAAAGTCTTGTGGGACAGATCAAAGTTCTGTGACTTCAATGATTAACTGATAATAGCTGTTTATTTTTGTTCCTTTTCTGTAAAGGAGAAACTAATAATCTCAAATTATGTATTTTTTTAGAAAGAGCCAGTAAATACTCATTTGTCTTAGTTACTTTTCTACTTGTGCAGACAAAATACACAGTGCCCAAAGTTAAGAAAGGAAAGGTTTATTTAGCTCACAGTTTGTAGAGGTTTCAGTCTGTAACTGGCTGGCTTCAAGGCAGTGTGCATCACAGAGGAAAAACTCTTCATGGTGGACAGAATATAGCAAAGCAATGAGGAGGTATATCAGTAGATATTTTTTTCTGTCCCTTTTATACTCTATGTAGTTTCTGAGGCTCAGCGTGGTGCCAAACGAATCAATGGACTGATTTAGTACTCATACACCTTAATTCCAGCATTATACATCCTATATTCAGCCACCTCTGAAGAAGCCCTGTGTGACTGTTTGAGGTTTTGAGAGGATATCTAGACATAAAATATAGCACCATTGGAAATCAAAGGAAAAGTATAAGAACTTGGGTGTAGAAACAGAGATACAGCACATCTGGGGTAAATATTTCTTTTTTTCACATTTCTTAAAAATGGGGAGGGGGCGGGGGCTGGGCCTGATGAGAACTTGAAAGTCTGCATATAAAAACAGTGTAATGAGAGAGAGGCATTCCCAAAACAGATTGAAGAGATGTTACTTGAAAAGAAGGGAACACTGCGGTCATAATGGGAAGTGAAATAAATCACATGACTCCTTTTACAAGAGACCCACAATATAAATAAAAACTAAAAAACAAGAAAGTTGATAGGAGATGGGAGTTGGACATTGTGGAGATTGGAAAGGGATCTGGGAAAAGAAGGGGGCGGTGAGGGGGAGGAGGTGAAGTAAAAATTATTCACATGTGATTTGTATATGCACCAATTCCCCAAGATGAATGCAATCATTATGTATCACAGACACATACCAACTAAAATATATTTTAAAGAAGAAAAGAAGGTAGCAGACAAACTTTTCTTATTTGTACCAAATAACATAAATTCTTTTTATTCGATATATGTAGAGCCTAACAATGGTAGGGAGAAACTTAGAAAGCAACACAGGTTAGTGCGAGTAGGGAAAATGATAATAGATTTGGTTGAGATAGTTGGATCTGGGCTACTAAAACAATTTTAAAGCTATTTAGGGGCTTAGGGATGTAGCTCAGCGGCGGAGTACCTACCTGCCAAACTTGAGGTTATCAGTTCAATGCTCAGTACAAAAAATAAAGCTATTTAGGAAGCAGTTTACAAATCTTTTAACAAAAATTGCTTTTTGAAAATACTGCATTTCCAAGTAGGCAATAAATTGTTTCATATTCCAAGCATTTTTATAACTGCTAAATTATTTTTGTCTCTGGTAGACTATTTTATAGCCTTTTGAAATGCTAGTTGGGCTCTTTTGAATTTCTAAGCAAAGATCTACAAATTAAATCTTTTGAATAACGTGTGAGTAACAGAAAAGGAGCCAATAGTTTTCAAATAAATGGTAACTTTCCCTTATGATGAAAATCAAGGCAAGATGTCATTTTTTTCTACTGTTATTCCGATTTCATTTAACATTGAAATACAAAAGTGGCTTTATAATATTGTCAGCTGGTCTATTTAAAATACTGAGGATAGTCATGGTATTCTTTCCTAGAAACATTCATTTAAGAAATACACA
>PVJX010018171.1:0-37039 GCA_004027295.1 Dolichotis patagonum
CAAAATTTTGGCCCTGAACCAAGGCCAGCAGATTGCTATAGCTGCTGGTTTCAAACAGGAGCCTAAAGAGAATTCTTTCTGTGGTCTGTTGGCCATTTCAGAACTTTGGAAATGTAATGGTCAATTCATCAGAAAGAAATACCAGGTGAGTGTGCCAGACTTTAGAGGGCCTGCAGGGGAGAGACCCTGGCACCTCAGGACCTGCACCGTGTGGTTGACTCGGGGTGCCAGGAGAACAAGGAGCTCCACCCCTCTCTGGGGGGTGGCTGAGAGTGTGGCAGACTTTCGGCGGCCTAAAGGAGAAAAACCCTGGCATGTTGGGACCTGCACCATGCGGTTGACTCAGAGTGCCGGGAGAACAAGGAGCTCCTCCCCCTCTCTGGGGGGTGGCTGTGATCCTGCTGGTGCGCGGGCTGAAAATCAGACATCTCATGTCACCCTGTTCCCTGTCCTGTGCCCCCCTGCTTAGCAAGTGGGAGACAGTTAACTACACATCTTGTGAAAAGATTGGCTATGCTATTTAGTATGAGCTCCCCATATGCAAAGATATGGGCAACCACTTGGAAGAAAACAAGAGACAATATGACAGATAGTAAAGATCCCTGGTTGTCTAGCTTTGAAATTTATGCTTTCTTATGTCCCATTTTGTTCTGTTATGTTGTGTTTAATTTTACCCCCCTTAAAATAAAATTTAAAAAAAATATAGAAAAAGAGGGGAAAAGAAAGTGCTCTAAAGGATATAACTGCATGTATGTTTAAGTGTGTAAGATAGATGACCACATTACTGTTTTTGTTAGATTGTTGAGCAGAACTGTTAACAGTCACACTGTTTGAATGTCTACTTTGTGTGCTTTAATTTTGTAACTTGAATGGCTATTTCCAATGATGACAGTATGTAACTTATCAAGTGGCAATTTCTTAGTGTTTTTGTTTTTGTTTTGTTGTTGTTCTTGTTGTTCTTTTATTTTTTGCCTTTGGAATTCTGTATTGTTGCTACCCTTTTTCTGTTTTGTTTGGTTGCTTTCTTTTTCAATTTTTCTCTTTAAATAAAATTTAAAAAAATAAATCCAAAACTGCTACTCTAATATATGTTGCCATCCTTGAAATAGCTTCTCTTGCCATTGGATTTAGCATAATCAAACAAAAGAGAATAAAACCCAACCCAACAAAACAATGGAAATGATGTAGTACCTCAGAACACGAATATAGGGAATCAACAATGGCTACAACCTTCAGAAGGAGATCCCCTGCTAGATGCCACACTGCGTAGCATTATCCTCTGAATCTCAGACCACTGGCCTTAGACCTGCAATGTTAATGAAACAACAAAGCACCACAGGCAACCAATTTCATTTCACCTCTATAGCTATCCTCATAGCCTGTGTTTCTCAGGGTAAACCAGTTGCTTACAGGGTGGGGTTAGAGATTGGTATTTATTGTTTGCCAGGCCACGCTGGACTGGGTCTAGCTGTTCCCAGTCCAGCAATAGCCCCTGCATGACACTGGTTCCCAGACTGGGCAAGTTTGCTGGTGAAGCATTATTCTCTTTCCCTCCAGTCTGCAAATGATGTCGACTCACAGGGAGAGGCTTGGGTCTACCTGTTCCCAGTCTGGAGGAAGCTGGCACATGGTTCTGGTTCCCAGACTGGGCTTGTTTGCTGATGTGGCCATTATTCTCTCCCTCCTCAGTCCACAAATGGCTCTGACTCATGGAGAGAGGCTTGGATCTAGCTGTTTCCAGTCTGGCAGTGGCCCATGCATGGTACTGGTTTCCAGGCTGGGCTTGTTTGCTAGTACGGTGTTGTTCTCTCCTCCTATCTCACTGTTCTTGAATGGTGTTGACTTATGGGGAGAGGATTGGGTCTAGCTGTTCCCAGTCTGGTGGCATCCCAGGAAGGTGCTGGTTCCCCTGAGCCAAACTTTTTAACAAATGGATTTTATAGATATCTACAGAGTGTTCCATCACATAACATCAGAATACATATTCTTATTAGTGGCACATGGGGTGGTCTCCAAAATACAGTGCATACTAGCTCACAGAATATGTTCAAGTAAATATAGAGGAATTGAAATCATCCCATGCATATTATCACACCATAGTGCAGTCCAATTAGAAATCAATGGTAAAAGAAAACAAAAACTTCATAAACACATGGAAATTAAGTAATGCCCTCCTGAACAACCAATGGGTCACAGATAAAATTAAAGAAGAAATTGGACAGTTTCTACAATTAAATGATAATGCTAATAAAACATACCAGAACATAATGAAAGCAGTATTATGAGGAAATTCATAGTGATGAATTCACATATCAGAAAAATTGTGTGAGCTCAAATAGATAACCTAATGTTGAACATTAAGTTTCTAAGAAAAGACAAGCAAGCCCAAAACTTGTACAAGGGAGGAAATTATAAACATCAGGGGAAAAACTAATGTAATGGAGACTAAGAAATCAATAAAAAGAATCAATTAAACAAAGAGTTGGTTATTTAAAAGATTAAAATAGATTGACAAACCCTTGGCCAACCTTATCAAAGAAGGATAGAAAAGACTCAGGTCCAAGTAATTAGGAACAAAAAGGGTAAAATCACAACAGAACCTGAAGAAATCCAGAAGAGCATCAGTATCTACTTCAAGAACCTGTATGTTAATAAGATGAAAAACATAGAAGAAATAGACAGATTCCCAGATAATTATGAATTACCAAAGTTGAATCAACAAGATATAAAATTCTAAATAAACCAGTATCAGTCAATAAAATTGAAGATGTAACTAAAAACCTGCTAAGAAAGAAAAGCTCAGGTCCTGATGTATTCAATGCTGAATTCAACAGGAAGTTTAGGGAAGATTTAATGCCAATACTCAAACTCTTTAATGACACTGAAAGGGAACAATATTTCTAAATTCACTCCTGGAAGCAAGTATTACCTTCATACAAAAATGAGAGAAAGACCTAACTAAAAAAGAGAACTATAGGCTAATCTCCCCAATGAACAGATACACAAATTCCCAATGAGATACTGACAAAGAGAATATAGCAAATTATGAAAAAGATTATATATCATGGCCAAGAGGGATTCATCTCAGGCATGCAGGGGTGGTTCACCATATACAAATCAATAAATGTAATACACCAGATTAACAGAGCCAAGAACAAAACTATGTGATCATTTCAATAGAAGCAGAAAAAGCATTTGACAAAGTCCAATATCCATTCATGATAAAAATTCTATAGAAATTGGAATAGATGGTCTTTATCTCAATCTGATAAAAAACAACAGCCAACATCATACTAAATGACAAAAGTTGAAAGTTTTTACTCTAAAATCAGGAAGACAACAAGGATGTTCACTTTCACCACTGTTATCTGTTATTCAAAATAGTTCTGGAAACACTAGCCAGAGCAATTAGACAACAGAAAGAAAATGAGTTGCAGATAATGTTATTAAGTTCTACATAGCAGACCCACTCAAACCATCAAAAATTCTTCTAGATTTAATAACCAAATTCAGTTATGTAGCTGGATACAAAATCAACAATCAAAAATCAATAACATTCCTGTATACAAATAACAAACTCACTGAGAGAGAAATTAGGAAATAATTTCTTATTGACAATTTTGGGAGGCTGTTATTCAAACAAAGGACTAATATCTTGAAAACATAAAATATTTAAAAAAATCAGACCTCCTAAATTTAAAGACCCAACCAAAAATGAACATCATTTCTCTGATGAAGAAGCAGAAACAGTAAATAAATTCTTTCACAATAGAATCCAAAGACATAAAATACCTAAGAATCAATCTAATGAAAGAAGTGAAAGATCTTTACATTGAAAACTACAGTACTCTGAAAAAGGATATTGAAGAGGATATAGACAATGGAAAGATATCCCTTGTTCTTTTCTTTTTTATCCCTTGTTCTTGAGTGGAAGAACCAATATAATGGAAATGGCTATACTATTAAAATTGCCATACAAATTTAATGCAACTCCAAACATAAAACCAATAGCGGAAAAAAAAAAAAACCAATAGCGTATCTCACAGAATTAGAGAAAACATTCCTAAAATTAATTTGGAACCAGTAAATACCAAGGACAGGAAAAGCAATTCTAGGCAAAAAAGACAAGGCAAGGGACATCACATTCCTGAATTGAAATTATACTATAAAGCTATTGTGATAAAAACCAGCATGGTACTGGCAAAAAACCAAAAATCAAAACAAAAAAAATAACAATGACCCCCCCCAAGACTTTAGTACCAATGAAACAGATTAGAAGATGCAGAAATAACTTCAAACATACTCAGTCTTATCTTTGACAAAGGAACCAAACATCTTCACTGGAAGAAAGATAGCCTCTTTAATAAATAGTGCTGTAAAAACTGGCTTTCCACATGCTGAAGATTAAAAGTAGACCCATATCTTTCATTATACCCTCAACTAAAATAGAAATGGATCAAAGATCTAAGTATTAAAACAAAAGCACTAAATCTGCTGGAAGATAGAATGGGTAGAACTCTTGAAGACATTGGTGTAGATAAAGACTTTATGAACAAAATCTCAATTGCAAGGAACCATTCCAAAGAACCAACGACTGAGATATTATCTTATTAAAAAACTTTGCACACCAAAAGAAAGCACCAAGAGAGTAAAGAGACAACCCACAGAGTGGGAAAAACTTTGTGCAAGATGTTTCTCAGACAAAGGACTAATATCTAGAATATATAAAGTACTAAAAAAAATCAAATTTCCCAAATTTAAAGACCCAATCCAAAATGAACATCATTCTTCAGATGAAGAAATGGAAACAGTAAATAAAAATATGGAAAAACGTTCATTACTGTTCATTCAAGAGATGCAATTTAAGACAATGTTGAGATTTCATCTGACTCTAGAAAGAATGTATATTTTCAAGAATGAAACAATAATAAATGTTGACAGGGCTTTGAGGAAAAAGGAACACTTTTCTACTGTTGGTGGGAGTACAGACTAGTGCTACTACTGTGGAATCAGTATGGTAATTCCTAAAAAACTAAAACTGGATGCTCCCTTTGACCCAGACATATCCCTTCTTGACCTCTTCCCAGAAGAATCAAAAGCATCATACCACAGAGATATATGCACACCCATGTTTATAGCAGCATAGTTTACAATAGCTAACTCTTGGAAACAACCCAAATGGTCATCAACTGATGAATGTCTTCAAGATGTGTGTTTTTTTATACACAAAGGAGTTTACTCTGCAGTAAAGAAGGATAAGCTGGAGATATTTCTAGCTAATTGAATGCACCTTGAGGCCATACTCTTAAGTGAAATAAATCAGACACACATGCATAAATGTTGCATTGTTTCTCTGATGTGAGAAACTGCAAGTGTAAGTAAGGACCAAAGTGTATACTAGATTTGGGAAATGGGAAGAATGTTCAAATGAGAAGGGGAAAAGAGAAGGGATAAAGAAGAAACAGACAAGAGAAAAAAACCCCACTAGAATGAAACAAGCTTTTGTAAATAAGGAGAGGGAGGGAGGTTGAACGGAGGGGAGGTGGATGGGGAAAAGGAAGCAAGATATATCATGTACAAGTACAAATTCCCTACGAGGAAAGTTATTATAAGTATCTAAAATGTACCAATAAAAAAGAAAAATAAAACAAATCATAAAATAGTTGTGCATAGTACCAGATTTCTTTCTTTCTTTCTTTCTTTCTTTTTTTTCTTCTTTTTCTTTCTTTCTTTCTTTCTTTCTTTCTTTCTTTCTTTCTTTCTTTCTTTCTTTCTTTCTTTCTTCTTCTTTCTTTCTTTTTCTTTCTTTCTTTCTTTCTTTCTTTCTTTCTTTCTTTCTTCTTTCTTTTTCTTTTTCTTTTTTTTTTGACACAGTGTTGGTCTATGTAGTTCAGGTTGTGTGGTTTGGGTTGGCCTCAAATATGTGGTAGTTCTCCTGTCTCAGGGATATAGGCATGTGCCACTACACCTGGCTTGTAACAAGAATTTTAAAAGAAAGTTTTAAACAGATATCTAAATACCTGGCATGGCAGCACATGCTAGTAATCCTGGCACTCAGGAGAAGGCTGGGTCATAAACTTGAGGCCAGCCTGGGCTATGTGGTTGAACTGAAGGACAGCCTGGGCTATTCTGCAAAACAGTGGTTTAAAAAAAAAAAGAATAGAAAAGAAAAGTATGGTTCATCTTTTTCTGTCTTTCCTGTGTACTGTGGCCTCCATGACAAATGTAGTTTTCAATTTATCAAAAAAGTTTTTCTTACCTTTGTAGTCATTTCAGAAATAAACAATGACTCATCGTTACTTGGAACAGAGCTTAGCAATCCAAACCAGAAGTTTAATTGCTTTCCCAGTTCTAGTAGGGCGTGCTTCTCCCCCCCACATACATCAGATGCATTTTACTCCATACGTTAAAACAGCTTTACACAAAGCCCCAAACTAATTTTAGATATTTATTTCCAAGTGTGGGGTATGTGAATTAATTCACCAAAGTTTGTAGACATGAAAATGGTACATCAAGTTTTTCAAACATATTTAAAAAGTTTTAGAACACTTTTACTAAAATATATAGATGCCACATAGAGTTTCATATACCAACATGCAGTTACCCCTGTTTTTCAAATTTTACGTTAGTACAGTATATTTGTTACAATTAACTAGTGACTACTTATACATTATCACTAATTAAAACCTTCATTTATATTTTCTTAGTTTTACCTGATATCTTTTTTCCCTTCTAGGATCCTAACAGAGATACTGTATTTAGACATCATTTCTCTTTAAGCTGCTCCATAGACTTCACCATGATAATTTTTCAAACTTGCCTTGCTTTGATGATTTTAACAGTTTTGAGGAACTTTAGTCAGCTGTTTTGTAGGATGGCACTGAATGGGGATTTGTCTTCTGTTTTTCCTGACTGGACATGGTTACTGTGTTGCAGACGCAGACCGCAGATATAAAATGTCATTCTCATTGCGCGACAGCCCAGGTACATATTCTCTACAAGACCTATGATTTCTGCACTATAAATTTACTCTTTTGATCTATCTTTTCTCTTTCCAAAAATTTTTTAATTTTAAAAAGAAAACAGAAAAAAAGGATAGAAATGATACAGAATTTGAAAAAAAGTAGGAAATTAACACTAGTTAATATATTTCATATTGTTATCTTAGAAGTAGTTGTTCAGGTTACAAGATCTAGGCATAAAATGATCAAACAATCAAACAATGACAGCACAAACTGTTCTTTTTGATGAACTAACAGAGATTAATAGTATAGTGGTCTATCTTGTATACATATACATACATACATTTGTATATGTATACCTACCAACATATAAAAGAGTGTTATTAAAATGTCAGACACAGCTGTAAGTTAGAAGAGTGTTAATGGGCTTAGAACTTTTTACTC
Organism: Dolichotis patagonum; assembly: GCA_004027295.1. Taxonomy (NCBI): domain Eukaryota; kingdom Metazoa; phylum Chordata; class Mammalia; order Rodentia; family Caviidae; genus Dolichotis; species Dolichotis patagonum. Next base: position 7,407 of record PVJX010018171.1, read on the forward strand.
ACTTTGTACTTTCAAATGGGAGGATAAAAGATTTTTTGGTGCCACATATATACAAAAATGCTACAGGTAATATTTAAAGGAAATGAAATGTATGACTTCCAAACCTGTAGAGGAAAAAATAAACTTAAACTCAATTCAAATGAAATTAGAAGGGGAGAAAAACGTAAGCAGACTATTACCCCAAAAATACAATGGTAAGAATTCATATATATTAATAATCATGGTCACTGTACTGAAATAATCCATTGTTGATAAACGTCAATTTATAATTTTTAAAAATCAGCTGCATGCTTTTTCCGCTACACACACTTAAAACATGAGAATATGGATAGGCTGAAAATAGGTCAAATAAATTACACAAAAGAACCACAAATCAAAAGAAAGCATCCCAGCTATACTAGCTCAGCAAAAATAAATACAAATGTTAAAATGATTACAAATGAAGAAAACTCATAACCGTATTTAAAAATTGTAATAACCTAAAAGAAAGATAAAGTTATCATAAACTTGTAGGTGTCTAACAATGTAGCTTCAACTCTATAAAATGATAGTTTATGAAGTCCTGGTTGCTTCAAAATATGAATTAATTGGGCCATATATGTGTACATCATTTATACTTATATTGACAGATGCATATCTTTTATACAGATATTGGTATATTTGGTTCTCAACAGAAACTTTCATTATTATAGATGCTAATTTTCACTCTATAACACCTTGTCTAGGGATTAGAATACAGAGTGAGTTTAGAAGTTATTCACAACCAGTTGAAACAACTGGCTTCAAAAAGCAAGAGGGGAATACCTCTAAAGAATGCTCCCATCTGATCTGTCTGTGTTTCCAGCCTCTGCCTCCTTCTCACCCACAGCAAAGCCCATCTATAGGTCCAGACCAACCCACACTGCTAAGAGTAGGCGGATTCCAACAGGAAGTAGTGAACATCTCTGGTCAGCAAACACCTTTTAGCTCAGCACTGTTATCCCCCTTCGGATCTTCATTCGGATCTTCATTCCTCTGCCTTGTTCTTACCAATCTTCCTGCAAAGGCATTAATCTTGGCTGCTGATCGATAGTTTTCAAATAACTAGCTACTGGACTTCTGAGCAGTCCCTTAAATCTGCTCAGTGTGCTCCACCTGCCAGATGAGAGAGCTCATTTCCTTCCGCTTCAGTATGCCCAGGTCAGTGAAAGATTACAGAAGTACCCCTTAGAAACAGTAGTTATTGGACAAAAAGAACTGCCTCTGTCCACACTGCAGGGGGGATCTCCCCGGCTTCCACCCTGTTCCTAAAGGTGCAGGTCTAGGGCTGGTGCCTGTCTGGTACCTGAGTGCACCTCCAATCTCCGTGCTTGACAACTGCAGCACTAGACCTCTAATGAGTTCCCGATCACTGGGGACTCTGATGTATGTGTCACCCTGGCTTCTACCACATCTATTGTCTGATCTACTGCTCAGAGAAAAGTCATTCAATTACATTAAACTCCTAACATTTACCTCATGCCAAGCCTGACCTAGATGCCATATGAAATCACAAGATGAATGAAATCTCTTCTGTGCCAAGGCCCTAGAATAGAAAACTGGTACCAGAAAGACAGATTCACTGTGAACCCAAATGCTATGAGAATGTTTTTTTCTCATCCTCAGACTTTAAGTCATTATTTAGAAGATGCAGATGTTATTGCCTAAACGTTGTTCTACATATTTCTATCAGTGTTCAGAAAAACATTTACAATTGCCACTTTATTTAAACAATGATGAGTGGGCTACAGCGTTATCTCACTGGCAATTTTCTTTGAATGCTGCAGATGTGGCTGCTTTCTGCTTACAACAGACCTCATTCAGTGACAGTCTTGGCAGCCTACAGACTTTCAACTCCCACTGTGCAGACTTCTCACCAGGCCTGCCACTTTGGATATGGAAGAGACAGAAGTGCTTCCTCTGCTCATAACTACAGCTGTTTGTATCCAAAGAGCTTTGGATCTCCCTCAGCATGTTCTTGGGTCCCATGGAACTAGTGGTCTTCATTCTCCAAGTGAAGTGGAGGACCTGAGGCTTTGCTTCTTTTAATACTTTTGTTTGGCAGATACCTGTGAGTCTCCAAGTTAATTTCTTTTTTTAACTTTTCTTCTTCTTTCTTTCTTTCTTTCTTTCTCTTCCTTCTTTCTCTCTTCTTTCTTTCTTTCTTTCTTTCTTTCTTTCTTTCTTTCTTTCTTTCTTTCTTCCTTCCTTCCTTCCTTCCTTCCTCCCTTCTCTTTCTTTCTTTCTTTCTTTCTTTCTTTCTTTCTTTCTTTCTTTCTTCTTTCTTTCTTTCTTCTTTCTTTCTTCTTTCTTTCTTTCTTTCTTTCTTCTTTCTTTCTTCTTTCTTTTTTTTTGTCATTTTGAGACAAGATCTTGCTATGCAGTTCAGGCTGGTCTTGGGCTCACTTTGTGGCCCAGGCTGGTCTCAAACTTGCAATGATACTCCTGCCTCTTCCTCCTAAGTGCTGGGGTTACAAGAGTGTACCACCACACCCATGTCCAGCTTCCAAGTTAATTTCTTAAAAAAGATTAGTGGAGCCTTGTCTTTGAGTTGAGGGACAGTAGCATACCTTTCTGGGAGAAGGTGGGCAATAGAGGTGGGCCATTGTGTGTTGCAGTTCCAACCTCCTGGGGTGGTAGTAGAAAGTGCTTCCACTGGTATTGCCTCTTGGTAAGTGGATGCCAACCTAGGTGGCTGCACTGCTAATAATGTGGGTTGAAGTAACCTGGTATCAAAAATGGTGCTGCTGGCTTGCACATTTTGAGCCACGAAGCACCTGTCTGCAGTGGTTCTCTCACTATAAAAGTAGGGTTTCACTCTATCATTCCAACAGGGCATCATTCACTACTGGGCAGGGTAGGGCTTTTCTTGTGTTCAGGAATATCTGCTATGTTGGGATTACTTAGTAAGTATGGAACTAGTTGCAAGACTTTCTTGCCCTTGAGAGCACTTTTTGCAGATTTCTGGGAGGGAATTTTGTCTTCGTTGAGGTCATTATCTATGGTACTGGTCTGACTTGTTTTCAGATGGGAAAGAGCTGAAGGAATCTGTACAGTCTCTGAGTCTTGCTGCAAGATAAGCTTGCCTGCTGTTCCTTGATAGGAATCTGGCCAGTGCTTTTGCTGAGGTTGTCACATGGCCATATCTTAGCAAGCAAAAGGCATCTGCTGGCACTGCAGGGAGTGGAGTAGGGCTCAGGAGATTTTCCCCCCAGAAAATGACAGGTAGATGTGTTTTCGTCAAATTACTCTCTTAAAGAGGTTTGTGAATTTCTTTTTCTAAGAATTCCATGGCAGTGTTCATATTTGTTCTTTTCTGCCCTGTGATGTTTAGCTCTTATTCAATGAATGGTTGTTCATCTCCCTCATGCCCTTCATCTACCCACTTGTACTTCATGATCTGATCTAGCTTATCAAGCTTCTTTGGATTTATGATAAGGAATTTCTTCAGAAACTGTTCACAGTGTGTGGATAGGCAGAAAGGGATATATATCTCCCTGTGAACATCTTTCACTTGCTTCAGATTTCTTCTATCAGAGGGGAGTGACTGACTAGAGTATACAAAGCCCTGCCCAGCCTCCACACATCAATTTCTGGACCCTAGCACTCCTTGTCTAGGGGAAGGTCTTGTAGCTGTATTTGCAAGACAGACACAGTATGTGTCCAGTTTCTTGCCCATAGTAAATTCAGGGCTGAATCCAAAATCTGATTTTTTTTTCCATCTTTTTGAGACAGGGTCTCGCTCTGCAGTTCAGGCTGGACTTTGGCTCACTTTGTAGCCTAGGCTGGTCTCAAACTTGCAAGGATCCTCCTTCCTCATCCTCTTGAGTGCAGAGATTACAGGAGTGCATCACCACACCTGCCAAAATCTGCTATTTTAATGTTCATATCCTCATTTAACAGTATTTTATTGGAGTTTAGTCTTTGTATTATCCCTTTATCATGGCAATATTTTACTGCAGACAAGATTTGTATATGTTTAGCTTTTGCTTCTTTTTCACCTATTTTTCTATGGATAATCAAATAATCACACATTTTACCACCTTTTGCATATTCCATTACTAAAGAATGTTTTCTCAGTTCTATGATTCCAAATAACTCTACTGTATTGGATGATTTTTACTTATCTGTGCAGCTTCTAGAATCTTAATGTACTCAGTAGAGTTTTATCAGTTATTCTTATGGCCACCTCAGTGCCTGTGATGACATGTCTGGCTAACTTATCTTTTATATAGGTCCCCTTGTGGAGTGTCTTCAACAGTGGCATTTTTCTATTGGAATTTCCTCTTTGACAGAGCAAGCTATTGATTTTCTAAGTGCTTCAGAGTGCCCTGTTTTAGGGTATCTTTTTGTAGCCTGTCTCCCCAAGAGGGGTGGAGCATATTTGTTCACTTCCCTGATCATTATCTTTGGTGTCTAGTGATAGTTGTCTTTAGATATTTTTTTTACTGGGGATCAAACTCATGACCTTGCCCTTGCCAGGCAGGTGCTTATGCCACTGAGCTAAATGTCCAGCCCTTCTTTGGATGTTTTAAAAGAACAACAATAAGTGTCTAAATCTATCCTAACTAGAAAAATAAATATCTAATAAATAATAAATATAATAAACTATTGAATATAATAAATATTACAAACTAATAAATAAAATAATAAATGTAATAAATAATAACAATAAACTGATAAATATATCTTGTCATTGGCAGATTAGGATGGGGAAGGATATGGAAGTGGAAGGCTGGAAAGGAAAGGAAAAAATGAGTAGTGAAGGAAAGAACTGGAAGTAGAAAAGGGAAAGGAGGTCCAAAAGTAACCATAAAAGCCTTCTACAGGAAAAGATGCTTGCCCAGTGGCGAGCCCAGTGGTGGAAAATACCAAAAGCAATAAGAGAGGAGGGAGGGTCAAGCTTCTTTCCACTCCCTATATTGAATGCAGGCTACCCACCTTACAGTGCTGTAGCACTACCATCTCCAATCCTAGCACTAGACCATGAACTAATCAAAAACTCTAGATTCAGTCACCTTTATAAAACCACCACCCATGACTACATGAGGCTTTGAGGGGACATGCAGATACAAACCAAAATACATAGAAAGTAATTTATCGTCATAGATTACCCAGTTCAAAATCAAGAAAGAACTTTGAAAATAAAAGGCACTTAGAACCACGATTATTCATAGCAACAACTAACTTCAATCTCTTTGAAACACAAATGGACTAAATAACATATCGCGTTTTTTACCTTAAATTACTTTTTAATATATTGTGAAATAGATATTCTAATATGCTGATTCTTTGGTGGAAGGTGATGGGCCACTTTCACAACACCAGAAAGAAGTGATATAGGGGAAAGATCATTTCTAAAGTAAAAGAGAGATGTTATTACCAGGAGAGGAGTGGCTGTGGAGGAACAGCCTCAGTAGGTATCAGTTGCTAAAAAGCAGACTGGAAGGTGCTCATTGGATGTCAGCATATTGTACCTTGAATGAAGTATCCCAAGGACAGACTAAACTGAAGGCATGTTAACACATTTAATATGGAGTGTGTAACATTTAAAGAGTAGGAAAAAAGTCTCAGGAAGAGGAGCAATGTTGATGATTATTTAAAAATGCAACAGAAGATTTTAAGGAGGTTAAAAACTAGCTTCTTATTTTTTTCTTCTTCTTTTTTTTTTTTTTTTTTTGTGATAGGGTCTCATTATGCAGTTCAGGCTGGTCTTGGGCTCACTTTGTAGCCCAGGCTGGTCTTGAACTTCCAATGATCTTCCTGCCCCGGCCTCCCACGTGCTGAAATTACAGGAGTGTGCCACCATGCCCAGCTTTAAAACTAAATTCTTAAAAGTAAGTGCTTTATGAAAGAAATATATAGATAATGCTGGAAAGTTAGGTTGGGCAGTTTGTGGAAGAATCGATTGAGATATAAATTTCCTTATTTCAGTAGAGGTTATAAACATGATCTTCATTGGCAGCAGTATGTAGTGGAGAGATTGTGGAGAGAAAAATGGAAAGAATACTAGGTGATTAAAAGATGTAGACTAGAATGTGACTGATCAGCAAAAGTTCAGAACTGATTCTGAGATTTCAAGGCAAGAGAAAATGTGGAGAAGAAAGAATGACATTTGGACACAAGGAAGACAGTTCAATTTGAGATGAAATGACTGAAAGACAAAAGAAAAAGAGGGACAAATAGAAAATTTAATTAAAGATCTAGATTCATGGGATGTGAGATAAGGGGCAAATGTCTTGGTTCCTTTTGCATTGCTATAGCAAAATGCCCGAACCTATGTAAGTTATAAAGAGCAAAAACTATACTTCTTATAAGTCTGCAGGCAGGGAGTCAAATATTAAGGCAGTTAGTAGGTCTGGTGTCTGGCACAAGTCCAGTCTCTGTTTCAAAGATGGCACTTTGAACTCTATATCTTCCAGAGGAGCATGAATGCTATGTCTTTCATGACAAAAGAGTGGCGGAGCCAAGAGAACCCATTCTCTCTCTCTTTTTTTGTAATTAGGGCACTAAACTCACATGAAGTTGGATTCCTCAAGGACTAATCATCCCTTAAAAGTTCCACCTATCCATATCATTACATTGCCAATTGAATGTTAAGGATTTTTAGATGTGGCAAACATTCAAACTAACATATCATTCCAGAAAGAATGACTGTCCTCAAGAAATCAACAAATAACAAATGCTGGTAAGGCTGTGAGGAGTGTAAACTGACATAATTTCTATGGAAAGCGGTATGGAAGCTCCTCAATAATTAAAAATAGAAATTACATTTGACCCTTTCAAAGTTATTCTCCTTTTATATGTCTTCCCCAAAGAGTGAAAAACATCGTACCATGATGACGTATGTACATCTATGCTTAGAGCAGTACAATTTATAAGAGATAAATAGCCTATATGATCATAACAGATGAATGAAGAAAATATGGTACATATTTACAGTGGAGTACTATTCTCCTGTAAAGAAAGATAAACATGAGATATTTATAGGAAAATCGATGCATCTTGACATAATATTAAGTGAAGTAAATCAGACATACAAACTTAAATATTGCATGGTTTCCCTTATATTAAAATCCTAACATATAAAAAAGTATGAAATAAAATACAGATAATTGAAAAAATAGAAAAAAGTTATTGTATTCCAAGCATGTTTCTGCTGTCAGTTTCTAGCTTCACTCCAGTACAGTATAAGATTTCATTTTGTAGGATTTCCATTTCTTTGGAGATACTAAGGTTTTACTGTTGCTAAGAATGTGTTCAAAATTTTGAATAAAAATAAAATAAATTCCCCAAATAGGAAAATTGATGAAGATAGATAGTAGTTCAGTGGAGGCCTAGATTTAGTGGGAGAGGGATTTGGAAGATAACTAGTGGGTAGAATGTCTTGTTTTGGGATAACATAAAAAGTTTAGATAAAGTTTAGATAAAAAGTGATCTAAATATGATTGTGGTCATAGTTGTACAACTCTGTCAATATGCTAAAATCTAAATCATACATCTTAAGTTTATAAGTTGTATAGTGTGGAAATTTTAGTTCATTAAAGCTATCATTGAAGAAGAAGAAGAAGAAGAAGAAGAAGAAGAAGAAGAAGAAGAAGAAGAAGCAACAGTAGCAGCAAGGGGAAAGGTAGAGAAAGCAAAGTGTTGGCAACTGAGAAGCATCCTGAAAGCCGAGGGATGAAGGGTGGCAAGAAAGTTTGGCTTAGTGTTATCAAATGGTACTGTTGTAGCAAAGGACATTGGATGAGGTCTTCAGGAGTTTATTGTTTGTCACCAATAAATTGCAATGATCAGAGGATGATGGACAGAGAGGATGTAGGGACTCAATGCTTGAGAATGAAGGAAAAAAAAAAGAGCAAATCAGTACTTGAGAATGAGACAGACAGAATTCTTTGGAAATGAAAAAGAACCAGTTTGTCATAGGTTTAAGCTGGCACCAGGAAAAATGGAGAGATTCGGAGATGAGAAAGGATGAGAGTCATTCTGAAGTTTGAAGAACAGCTAAGTCAGGAGTGGAGCCTGGAATGCAGGAGGGAGGAGCTGAGATTCAGAGTGACTGACTGGACATGAGCAGTCCTGTACATTTCAGGCTTGAGTTTTCCAGCCTTGATCTTCTCAGTAGATTGAGGGTAACACCATTTGTTGAGAGTAAGGCTGGAGGTTCTGAAGTTTATGGAAAGTATGAAAGATTTGAAATAACAGCTGTGAGTTATCTGTTGCAGTAATTATTTTCTGAATGGTGGAAAATAATATCTTTTCTTAATCCTAGGGACCTCTCTTGGTTTTGTGCCCAAATTATTGATTTCCCCATCCCCTGGGAAGAGTTTGGGAAACTTAAGTAAATAAATAAGGTGACATTTACATTTTAAACATCCTGTCTGATATGTGAAGATGGAATAAGAAAGAGGAAATGGTGGACTCCCAGTGATAAATGACTTTGGTGGGGATGAAGGAAATGAAAGATAATGGTCTGTAGGAGAAACCTGCAAGTGGGGCTGAATGAACCGACAGGACCAATGGATGTTGAATAGGAAAGAAAGGAGAGACTGACTGATCTGGGAAGATCTAATTGGGGAGTTGGTGGGACCACCAGCCAAAATGTGGGGGCCTAGCCCAAGAGGGGGCTGGCAGAAGATGCCAGGATCCTGCTGGTAGCCGCCTGAGGACAAAGACTCCTGCTGGATCCTCATGGAGAGCTGAAGGCAGCTGAAGAGAAAAAGTTCAGAGCTCACAGCAGGGGTCAGCAGGGCACACTTCCTCCTCAGAGGAAGGACAGGCAAGGAGAGGGGAACAATCAGACCATTTTAGGAGTGAGTCTGAAAGATGAGTTCGAGAGCAGAATTCCAACACCAGACGTCATCAGAGAAAAGATGCAGATTCAGCAAGAGGTACTGAGGGGGCAACTCATAAGGTCAAAAAAGTTCAGGCCTGAATGAGAAAGAAGAATTCAGCGGGAGCAGGGGACAAAAGCTGTTGGGTTAGACAGATTAGGCCAGGGCAGTGACCACCAGGTCTGCCAGCAGGGACCTTCCCCAGGGCAGGGCTGTCTCCTCATTAACAGGCTCAGGAGAAAGTTGAGGTGAGGGAACAGAATGTGAGTGTGCATGAGTGTGAAGTGCTCCATGGCAATGGGAAGAGATCAACCTGCAAATACTGCTGGAAAACTCAGTAGTCTTTGGAAGGCAGTTGTAATAATCAGCGGCCCCAAAACTATTCAGGTCCACCACAGTGAAGGAGATCTCTCCATGGAAAACACAGTTGTATTAAACAAGAGAGTGATGGGAAAAGCATCAAAAGAGACAAGATATAACTCCATCTCCATGAAGATTATAATAATTCTGAGACCACAGAAAGCAATAGTGCTGTAAAATGAGGTGTGCTGGGTGGTCAGGTATTTACAAGAGATACAGAGGGCTGGCTCACCAGTACTGGTGACAGTAGGTTTTTATTAGGGAGCTATGAAAAACATATATGCACTGGTCCTCACAAGGAGGAGTCTTCAGAGCTCAGAGCAGGCAGAGGTGACATTTGAGCTGTTTACCTCTCTGTACCTTTGTGATTGGTGACTCTAGAGGAGCAGGAAGATCCAGGAACATGGAAAAAATTTCAGCTGAACTTGGAGCATGAGGAAAATACAGTGATCTTGACCTGCTTATCAAGTAAACAATAAAAGCAGAGTTACAAATTAAACCGCTGCACCAATAAAGTCCTCCCAGTTGGTGAAATAAGGGCTAAAGGTTTTGAGTAATCATTTACATCCCTGGGATTAGACAACTGGAAAGAGCTGAGAGAAATGTATTTGAAAGGAATGAGGAACCTGCTTGCTACCTCCCTCAGGTTAGCTTTCCAATTTTTGTTCCTTAATGTTGTACTTCTGCAAGGTGGAATGGATCTTTCTCTCTGTAATAGCAGTTTAATTTGCTGTTTGGAGGTAAGAGATTGTAGATGGTAAAAGAACGTCTCCTTCCTGACAAAATTCTGCAAAGGGAGAAGAGATGATATTGTTTTTCCTAACAGAAACCAGAACCCTAAAAATGAGGGTAATATATTCTCTAAAATTATAGCTGGAGGTAAGAGACAGAGAATAGGGATAAGGATAGATGAAAGAGAGTTATTCAAAGCATCTGAAAGCAAATGAGAAATTTTAAGCTGCACTTTTAAGGGTTTTATAGGAAGCAGGCAATCTGCAGTATAAGATTCATGTATTGGGCTTGTTTTTTGGAACATATTAATTTTTGAAAAATTTTTCATCAGTCTTATGGTGAGACAATAAGTGCAAAATGAATTCTTGTAAGTAAGATTTTTATCAGTTCTAAAAGGTCAGATTAACCAAAACAGACAAAGCACTTTCAATGAATTTATGTGTAGGGAAAAGCAGAACAAACACATGAATGGCTTTGGGAAGGGGTTCATGAGTGAAGAGTTTGAGAGTTTGGAGCAGTGGAGTCTTTATTTCTTTTTAGTTTGTTTTTGTTTTGAAACAGAGTCTTGCTATGTAGCCCAGGCTGGCCTCAGACTCACAGTGTTCTTCCTGTCTCAGCCTCCTGAGTGATGGGATTGTAGGTGTGTGCTACCACTACTACCTGTGACAGTGGATGTTTATTTGGGAGCTGTGAAAAATATATATGCAGTGGTCCTCACAAGGAGAAGACTTCAGAGCTGAGAGCAGGTAGAGGCGACATTTGAGCTGTTTACATCTCTGTGCCTTTAGTGATTGGTGTCTCCAGAGGAGAACGACACACGTTCCTCAAAAGGGAGCAGACACAACAGTTTAGACAAAAATTTCATTAAATTGCTTGGTCTGATTTTCTTGCTGGCTCTTCCTGATCTACCTGCTCCTGAAGAAATTAGATCTGGCTGGTGGTTTCCGAAAGTGCAATTTTATTATGCCTTTGGTCCCAAGCTGTGGATGCAGAGCAACCTTCCCTCAGGGTCTCATACTTGTCTCAAACTCATGTGTTCAAAGCAAACTTGATTTGCTGCTAGTGGTTGGCTCTTCTCCACTCTTTTCCCTTCTCTGCTGAGCACAGCCCTGTCCATGCCTTTGCTCAAGCCATTAATCTTGACATCACTGATGCCCCTTTTTTTCATCCCCTCACCACCAAAACATGTTTTCAAAGTGACCTTTTGTACTCCGCCAATTGCACTGAGCTACTATCAACTCCTCTCCGGAATGAAGGGATGCATCTCTCTCAGGGGCATGTCCCAGCCTACTGTTCCCAGCTGCAGCCCTTTTCCAAGACAGCTCCATCCTGCCTTTGCTCTGTATGGCCCATTCCACTGCTCCCTGGAACTTCAGCAAAGCCATCATCAGTGTAGGTCGCTAGGAAGACTGGCAAGAGCTTCTCATACTGTAACTTCAGGGAGGGGGCACTGAGCCCTTCAGTCAAGCAGGATGAAGACGTGTGGGGTCAGACAGTTCATTCTCGGGCTCAACACACCTTCCACATCAGTGAACTAGACATCGGTTCACTAGAAGAGTCTTTATGGATAAAGGGAAAAATGTTCTGCTGAAAACTGTCTTTGATTCTTGTGATTTCCCTAAGGCATGGGCAGGAATGATAAGTAGGTATTTTTACAGCAGAAGGTCAATCCCTACATTTTACCTTTGCATGGAATTTGGGCGAATGAGTAACACAGAACACCATCTCTAACAAATGATCTCTCTCTGTTTCTTCATCTCCGCCTGTACCTGGAGGGCTCCATGGCCTCTTCCTTCTTAAGTCTTAACACGGTCTCTCCCATATTCTGACATCAGGGCAACATTAACTTGTTTTCTTCTCAGAATAGTGTGTGTTCAGTCAAGAGTGAGTCAAAAGAGCACTATTTTAACACCTATACACACACACACACACACACACACACACACACACATTCTGAAGACATCAGTAAGAATCAAAGATTTCTACACATCATGGGTTGTGACCACAGATTTTGTAACATATTTATTGCTATGTTTTCAATTTTGTATGTATGTATGTATTTATTTATTTACTTGGCAGTTCTGGGGACTGAACTTATGGTTTACCCTGAGCTATTTCTCCAGACCTTTAAAATTTTTATTTTGAGACAGGGTCTTGTCCAGTTGCTAAGTTGTCCTGGCTGGGCTCAGACTAATGATCTTTTTGCCTCAGCCTCCCAGAGTTCTGGGATTACAGGTGTGTCACACTATATTCATCTCAATTTTTTAAAATTGTAGTAATGATTCACAAATACATTATTTTGTAACACATCTAAGCACCAAAGATAAGTATTCCAATGTGGCCACTCCGGCCCTCCCCATTCACTTTGATGATGAGTCTTATCAGATTCATGGCTCTTAATTTTTATTTATTTATTTATTTTTGTGCTGAGGATCAAACTTAGGGCCTTGTATTTGCCTGGCAGGGGCTGTGCCTCTGAACTACATCCCCAGCCCATTTTTTCCTATACATTGTTTTCTATTCACTTATAAATATATATGCATACATAAAATACATAGTGTAACATGTATGCATGCTGGCTTCATTTAGTTATCTTATACTCATTGTTCTGCAATTTGCTTTTTTTACTTAAAGCATCTTTTCAACCTTTTTGTCCTATTATATAAAGATGCAGTTAATTCTTTTGATGGTTGCCGGATATTCCAGAAAACATGTACCCTTTAACTATGCAAATACCAGCACTTGTTATTTTGTTCCTGGTCTTTTACTTTGCAAGCATTGCTGCAAAGAACTGTCGCACACACTGTGCTGTGTGGTCATGCGTAGTGGCATCTAAACATGGTGATAACAATTTTTTTCCAAATCCTGGATTGAATCTAGAGTCTTCACATGGAGCTACAACTGAAGTCCTTTTACATTTTATTTTGAGATAGTTTCTCACTAACTTGTGAGTTCCATCCCATTTTTCAGTTCTGTAACTTTGCTATCAGGGTGATTTTGCTATCAGGGTGAATTTCAACTTGCAGTCTCCTGCCTCTGCCTCCCTGAGTGCTGGAATTACAGGCATGCATCACCACACCTGGCTTGATGATAACAATTACTTATGAAAGCTGATAAAAGAAATAATGAGATCTCTTTCTTTTCATTTTCTTGTCCTGGGCACATTTTTTTCAAGCATGTTCTTCACCTAAATTTATATATTGTTTTGATTTATCATTTTCCTATTGGTTAGCTTTTTTTTATTACTTTGGAAAATGTCACTCGTTTTCTGATGTGCTATAATTAATTTCTTTTCATCCCTTAGTGATCTTTTATGGTATTTAATATTATGAACAATTTGTTTTTGTATTTTTAAGGCTCTTTATGGTAAGTCTATAGATAGTCTAGATGTAAATTTAATTTCATTTCTCTGGTTTGATGCTCAGTGTGATTCATAAATATGAGAAATCTTGCATTTTGTGTATTCTGGAAAATTCTGATTCATTGTTTTTTATATTATTGTCCTCTCTTCTGGTTGTGGTGTCACATACCTATGCTACCAGCATTCTGGGAGGCTGATACAGGAGGATGGCAAGTTCAAGTCCTGCCTGGGCAACTTAGTGACTTATCAAGATCCTCCCTCAAAATTAAAAACAAAAAAATGGAGATATATCTTAGTGCATGTGAAGGGCCTGGATTCAATCCTCAGTACTGGGGAGAAAAAAAAAGGATCTCCTCTATTCTCTTTATTTTCTCTTCATGAAAGTTCTACTCAACTTACCTTTTCCATCCCATTTTCCAGTTCTGTAACTTTGCTGTCATCTTTTATCATCTCCCTGGGTGTCTTTTGTTATGATTTACTTATCCATATATTTCATTTCACTATGTTTTTCATTACCTATATCTACTTACTTAGCTTCAAATTTCAATAACTATTTTTTTATTGTTGCATTTCAAGTAGTTTCTTGAAGTGCTGTTTTTTTTTTAAATCTTACACTGTACAGTCCAGATTTTATTTCTGTAATTATTTTAAGCTTGCCTCCATGAATGTCTTTGCCAGATTTTTCTATTTTGGCAAGCTTTACCATCTAATCTATATGCTGAGTCTGAGGACTTGCTCCAGGAGGTGAGTCACTTTCTTGAACGTTTACGATCTTGGATCTTGAGCTAATTTTAAACGGGGCTTTCTCCATAATAATTCTGTGTGACTTGTATTGAGAAAATCAGACTGGTTCTATTTTTCAGTTTTTCAACTGGTTTTGGGTTCCTGGACAAGACAGAGAGAGAAAGTATGAAACTCAGCTCTCCATAACCTCGTTATAAATTTTCAGAATTTTCAGGAGACTTTTTATTTTCAAGTTGCAAGCTCAGGAGAACACAGACAGTGTTACCGCCTCTCATGGAAATGGGCAGGGCCTCTCTGGCTAGGCTTTGGACCCCTACGTGGCTCCTGACTGTATGCTAAGATTTCTGTTATGGTCTCCTTCTTGGCATAGTTCAGGCTTCACCTTCACCTGCAGGGCTGTGAGTCTCCTGGCCCTGGATCCCTGGAATGAATGCTTCCTCCATGCCCCACGTGCATGGTCACTGAAGAGCCCGTGCAAGTCTAACTTATCCTTCATCTTGAGGGCATCTCTTCCTATCCCTTTAGCTAGGTATTTGAAAGGATGCTTGCCATGTTTTATTCAGTCTATTTAGGTGTTTATGAGACATTGTTTCTGTCAGGTAACTTAACACATTGGAATCCTCCAGAAGAAATTTCAAATGAGGTGATCAGTTGTGATGTCCTGTTGATACTAATATCAGCATAAAGACAGGGGAGCATGAAACTAGAAAGAATCCTACAATGTATCCAGGGAATCCAGGTCGGATTTCTCATTTCAGAGGCAGATGCTTAGACCCAGGGCACCTGGGACTTTTCCAAGCCCATGGTTTGGTAGGGATGGAGCTAATATGGCAAATTCAGTGTATCACACCTAGTTCAGTACTTTCTTACCAAATGACATTTCCTCCTAATTCTTGGAAGGACAGGGGCCATGCTCCCTAAGATACAGAACATAGCTCTTTGCACTTGCTTTGAGCACTTTTATTTCCATAGGTAAAAGCCAGTCTGGGGAGGAGAGAACCACCATGGCTACTGGGGCAGATGTCAAGGCTGCAGGGGGAAATGTTCCCATTGATGGTGATTCTCATCCAGCTAAGGAGCGATCCTGCAGGAAAGGTAAATCATGCACAGGGATCTGGATGTGGGGCAAGCTGGGATCTGTGACACCTCCACTTCCTTGCTGTTCCTCCACAGCATTCCTCTTGCTCTGGCCAATTGCCAAGAAGTCTGTATAGCTGCAGAGCATATTTAACTCTTATCACTGCATTTCTCACAGGAAACCTCAAAGGATAGGTATTACATTATTCGGAGATGACTCAAAGGTGATTCTAAATAGGAAATATGGAAACCATATCTGATTCTAATGTTCTACTAGATCTCTCTGCTAATCCAAAACCCAACTCAGAGAGAACAGACTTTCTTTGCCACCATATCATAGAAGCTGCCCTTCCTGTTTCTCTCATCTATGTTACAACTTAGTGTTTTTCAATAACATGCCATAAGGATCACCTTGGAGCACTGTTTTACCCTTGATTATTTATAACTGTCACCCTTTAATTCTCCTGAGGATATAGGCTATTCATGAAATAATCCCTTTTAAAAATAAAATGCATACCAAAATGGAGTCTTTTGTACTACACACACCTTAGCTGGTTTGTCTGTTAGGAAGTAAGCCTATTTTCAAGAAAAGTGGGTTCTCCTTCTCCTAACCTACTCCACTGTAAAAGAAATCAAGAGATGTGCATATTAATATTCACCCTATAATTCACCATTTAATCTGAAAAAGATACAGTACTATTCCAGTGGTATTAGCTTATGATCTCCTATAAGTATTTTAGAGTCTGTTAATCTACCCTATTGGTCAAAGTCTACTTATTCTTATTCTTTTCCTCTCTGTGTGTCTCTCTCCCCCTCTCTCTGTCTGTTTGCTCTCTTATATGAAGAACTTTTATATGTATAAAGTTATAGCAAGGCACAGAATGGCATGCAGGGTAGGAGCACAAGGAAGAAGCTAGAATGCCTGACTTTTCAATCTTGATTATGCTATTTCTCAGCTGTTTGACCTTAGGTAAATTTACCCAAACTTCCCATACTTCAATTCCCCCATCTTTAAAAATGATGTAGTAATAACAATATCCAATTTATATGACTGCCACAAGGATTAAATTATTTTAACTATAAATATATAGAATGACATCTCACACAGAGTAGAAATAAAAACCATTGATTTAAGCATCCAATTTGCTGAATCTACAACTTCAAGAAAGAATGTAGAATGAAATAGACAAATGTAGAAATAGCATGCATTTAAATCTTGAAGAAAATAGAAAAATGAGGCAGAAACATTGAAAAATATATAATTTACTAATTTGGAAGAAATATAGATAAAGTAAATTGCTTTCTAGGAATTATAATTCATAATTTATTTTAACCATATGTGTTTTTATGTTCTGTCTCCTATCTTTTCGTGGTTATTGTATCTAATCTGTACTAGATTAATAGTAGATTGCATATAAAAAGTAATAAATGCTGTGAATTGATCATTATTAAAAAAGCAGCTCTTGTACACTTTTTCATTTCAATTCTTTCATGATTTGAGTGTGCATTTACTTTCTACTTTTAAAGTAGAAAATACTTTATTTTCATTCTACATACTTTCCTTAAAGTTGTAGACTGAATGAATTGGATACTTAAATAATCTGCTTTCATTTTTCTGTATAATCTTCTTTCTTCCCTTCCCTGCATCCATTATCTTCCTACTCTCTGTATTTTTCATGATTTTTCAAATTCTGACTCCTTGTCACTGACTTGATTTTCTATAGCAATAAAACTTGTGTGGAATTAACTGAAAGTTTCATGTGGCTCAGAAAAAAAGGCTTGAATACATGAGTGGGAATTCTATTTGGCTAGGAGAAGGCAATACTCTGATTGTGACCAATTTAATATGCCATATCAGTGTGACACTGACCAAAATTCTATTGTATATTTTTGTGGATGGAGGTCAGGTATTCCAGAGTTGGGTGCTCTCAGAGTGAAACTAAAGCAGTGATGGCAAACCTTCAACTCACATACCTCAGTGGATTGTTTGTTATCATTGAAAACTCTAAAAGGTTCACCAGCATTGGACTAAAGTGAGGACCTGTCAGTTTTCAGATTGTGGGAGGAACATCACTACTCCAGAGTGCACAGAGTTGGCCATATGAAGTGCATTAGCTCCTTGAAGGAGACTGGAAAGGAGCACTATCGGGTTGGGAAGGCAGTGATCCCATATTGCCTCTGGGATTTCTCTGCAGGGGCAGCCTATCAACCCTTCCTGCTGCTTTCAAATAATATTATGTGGTTTGATCAAAAGGCATCTGTAAGCTCCCAAGGAAGATGGGTTTATGTTGTGTAAGCCTTGATTGCAGAATTGTGACAAATTTTAAACATACCTATTCTTACTCTAGCCTACCTTTCAAGCTTCATCTTCTACCAGGACCCAAACAAATGGTACCTCCACATCCTTTAGTTATAAAGGATAAAGGATACAAGTATCTTAGATGCCCAAGCAAGACACCTGAGAGTCACTTCCTGAAGCTTCCTCTTGCTCATTCTCCACATTCAATCAATGACTTCTTGCAGCCAGTTCACTCTCATTTGATTTCTTTCCATTCCCACTCTCTCCTGCCCATTCCAGAATCCCGAAAAGCAATTTCCTAGTGATTGCTCTGCCAACTTCATATATTCTTCCAGTCTCTGCTTGAGCAGTATTTCTATGGGAAGCCACCTCTCCCTCCACTTCTTGGGGTGGGGAGGTGGAGTGGTCCCTCCAGACACCTAGAGAGTGCCATCTGCTCACCGTGTGTCTGAATCACAGTCTGAATGTCCTTCATTCAGACTTAGGAAGGACAGGAGGAAAGCATCCTGCATGTAAGACTTTTTGTGCCTTCCCCCTCAGGCTTTTGCTCAGTCCGACATGGGCTGGCCATCATCTTGCAGCTTTGTAACTTTTCAATCTACACCCAACAAATGAATTTGAGCATCGCCATTACGGCTATGGTGAACCACACAGAAGCATCCAGCCAGCCCAACTCCTCCACAGAGCAGCCCTCCCAGGCCTACGGGAATGAAAGCCTAGAGGATGCAAAGGCACTGGTAAGTTTTATGGGGCTCCAGACACTTTCTTTGATTCAAATGCTTTGATGTGAAGGGTTACCTTATACCACTAATGAGATGCATTTATCCAATAGATATCTATTGTGCATATACTATGTGCCAGGTAACAGGACAAGAGCATCATATATACCTAAGGATGTTTTATATCTGCTTGGTGTCTTTGAGTGTAGACAGCGACGGAGTTAGAGTGAAGAAAATGGTCTTTACCATTTACGGAACATAAATTCTTTCTTGCACTGATGAAAATCAACACAAAATAAGTTGTGCAGATTTATGCCTATTTTCTATTCCTTTTTTCAGATAATTTTTATGGCCTTACTTATGGCACTTCCTTTTTTATAAGCTTTCTATCTTCACAGGCTCTCATATTTTTATGGGTCATAATGGCTCAGCTAATCATGTGTAGGTGACAAGAAGGAATGTGTTTAGAACATAATTTTTGCCCCTTTTTATGAAATTGGTATATTAGAGAATTGGAAAGAAGTCAAAGGGAAAAAATTGCCTCCTTTTTTCTCTTTCTTTCTTTCTTTCTTTCTTTCTTTCTTTCTCTCTTTCTTTCTTTCTGGCTTCTCAGTCAGAAGTCCACTTCCTGACCAAAGATAATGGTGAGGTTCTTTTCATTGTCTAGGCCCCTGTTTATGACTGGAGTCCTGAGATCCAGGGAGTCCTCCTCAGCTCCCTCAACTATGGCTCATTCCTGGCTCTGCTCCCCACTGGCTATGTGGCTGGTATATTTGGAGCCAAGTATGTGGTTGGCTTTGGCTTGTTTGTTTCCTCAGTCCTGACGCTCTTCCTTCCGCTGGCGGCTGATGTTGGAGTGGCCTTGCTCATCATCTTCCGGGTCATCCAAGGCATTGCCCAGGTACCAAAGTGTTTTCACGTACAAGTGGAATATAGTTTCCAGAGTGTTCTCCTATGTCTAAGGATTGAAATCCCCCCACCCCCAGGTTATGGTATTAACAGGTCAATACTCAATTTGGGTCAAATGGGCTCCCCCACTGGAAAGGAGTCAACTCACTACCATTGCTGGATCAGGTAACTGATATCTTAATCTCATTTTTATGTAACCTGTCTGTGATTACTCCAAAGAGAGCTAAGATGTTGCATACCAATTACTCAGTTTTCATAGCCCTTGCTCTAAGGTACTACCCCGAAGTTCTTAATCAGAACTGAATGTTAACTATGTCCAAACATTCTTGTATTTTATAGCTGTTCACTTCCATTTAGTCTCAGAACATTCTTACAAATCAACTACACACACACACACACACACACACACACACACACACATATAATTATTCCCATTTTACATGCAATTTGGGACACAAATAAGCTAGTATTTGCCCAAGATCACACAATTACTAAGTTAAGAAGCAATACTTGCCTTGGGTAGTCTGATTGAAGTTTATTCCTTCAGTCACTATGTAACTGAACTTTTTAGGAGGCACACAGACTCCTGAGACTGGCCTTCTTACTGGGAACATTCTGCATCTGTTTAGGGTCAATGCTGGGGACCTTCATTGTCCTCCTTGTTGGTGGACTCCTCTGCCAGACCATAGGATGGCCTTATGTCTTTTATATCTTTGGTAAGTTTGTGCTTTCCAAATCCCAGAATTTTATTTTATGACAAAGTATGCATGGCATGATATCTGTGATGCAACTTATCTATGTTTAACCAACACTAAATAGAAATAGTTTACATAGCTAAAGTTGATGAGGTTCAAAGTTAATTGTGTTGTGAGCTTCCTTGGATATAAAACAGTTTTTAAGTGTTAACAGCTCAAGTGCACAACCAGGATAATCTTGTGAATTTAAAGGCATCATAATATTTTTTCTTGCTTCTAAGTTGAATCTACAGAATCCCAGGGTAATTTCTTTCATAAGTTGTTGAAAATGTTATCTTGGGATGATGTACTTTTTACTCATGGTTATTTAATTAATACATTAAAAGTTCTGTTCCTATGACTGGCAGAGAACTGTGTGAATGTGACCTAAGCATAGATAAAATACTATTTAGAGAGGGGACTCAACTAGTAGTCTGCAGAACAGGGCAGACTATAAGAGTTTAGTTGTCCCAAAAACCTCCTGTAGAAAGGTCCTAAAGGCACATGGAATGTTCCAGGGTCAATATTTTATTACCTCACAATTTTACCTCCATTGACCTCTGGTTGGGATTTGCTCAGGTGATATCAACTAATGTTTGTGTGCTTGTTTGATTTTTGAAACATTCTCTGAAATTCCACCTGCAAAATGCCTAATTCCTTAGGTTAAGTTTCATTAGGGTTTATGTTAGAAGATATTTAATTTAGATTGAGGACCTCTAAAAATTCAGATCAATATATTCATTCCTCAACAATTTGAGAAGCTTGATTACCGTAGCATATCAATGCCTTTAAATATTGCCATGAAAACATCAAAAAGGAGCAATAAAAAAATTATACAATCCAGGCGTGGTGGCTCACATCTGTAATCCCAGCACTCAGGAGGCTGAGGCAGGAAGATCGTTGTGAGTTTGAGACCAGCCTGGACTACAAAGTGAGCTTAAGCTCACCCTGAACTGTATAATGAGAGACTCTCTCAAAAAGACAAAATAAATCATTCAAGAATAAGAGAGACTTGCTGTGCTCATCTCATCCTTATATACCCTGTCTGTGATTACTCCAAAGAGAGTCTTAGGTAGCATATGCAAAGAAGGAACTCACTGAACTGCTGTTGAATGAGTACTAAGATTCTCTACCATAACCATCACCATTGCTACTGTTCATACCTATACCTCTGTACTTCATAGATTTCCTTGATGACAACTCATATTCTCAACATTTAGCAATATAGCTGGTATATAATTCTATACTGTATACTCTCAACATTTAGCACTATACCTGGTATACACAGTCTATGCTAGGAAATGTGTAAATGACAAGCTAGTCAACTGAAGAGAATCTTTAAGATTTTCTTAAGACTCTAAAAAGGAAATTTTAAAATGAACCATGTTGCCACTTATTACTGCTAATGTTGAGTTCCTCAATAATGCTAATACTAGGAAATTTCTTTGCTGATGCTTAATTTCATTTCATGTCCATTAATTGTCTGATTAGTCAACTGCACATAAAGTATACCACTGCTAACTCTTAAGTGCTTTAGAAAGATTAGGGGTAAACAGAAAAGGTTAAGAAGAAAGGAACTTTGCAGGAGCATAACAGGAAGGATTCTGGGTTGTACTTGAATAATGAGGGTGAATTCAAACATGGGGCAAACACACTAATAATTTGTAAAAATTCCTTGTAGCCTTGATATGAGAGTGTATTTCAAAATCTCTCCAAATTCAATGGTTTAGAAGAGTGGTTGTATTCTCAGAGGTCTTTGGGACAGCCGGATGGCTCTGCTCTGTATTTGTCATCTGCCTTGGTTAATGGAGCAGCTGGAGTAGGTTTCCCCCATAACAGCGGGCAAGATCTCAGAAGACAAGTCAGGCAAAAGCAGTGCCTAGCCTCAAGGTTTCCCTATGCCATTGGCAAAAATGAGAAAAATGGCCAAGGCCTAAGACAGGTGGAGCCAAGTATCCTGACTTCTGACGGACCCTGGAAGGGTACTGATGCAGAGAGGGATTTAGTATTGCCATCATTTTGCCATCATAAGTTTATCTGGGAACAGAGACAAAATGAAAGGAAAACTCTAACCCAGTGCCAGCCAGGTATTCTCTGCCTAGGTGGGATTGGCTGTGCCTGCTGCCTTCTCTGGTTTCCTCTGGTCTATAATGACCCTGGAAGTCACCCTTTCATCAGTACCAGTGAGAAGAGGTTCATTGTGCACTCACTGGCTCAGCAGGTACATTGAGGGACTTCCCTGCCATTTCCGTGTGTATGTCTGGGTGATGTATGAGAATATGGTACTGAGCTGAGAATATGGTACTGAGTCCTTGCTTTCTGATGGGGGCATGTTGGTATGTGCTTTCTTCCAGGACTATTCTCCTGGATGGTCTCTTCCAATCAAAGCTATGATCCAATCTCTACCACTTTGGGCCATTGTAGTCTCCTATTTCTGTGAATACTGGCTTTTCAATATCATAATGGCATACACACCCACTTACATCAGTTCTGTACTTCAAGCCAGCCCTAAAGATGTAAGTACAGAAAAAGCTCATTCAGTTATGTTTGACTGCATCGCTACACAATCTTCTGTCCCTCCCATGGTCACAAAACCAGGAGGTTAGACCATGAACCTCAGATAGGAAATATAGCCTGGTTAACTGGTACTCTGATTGATCTCAGTGTGGTTTAGTGCTAACTGGTACAATATGTAAGAGACCTATGGGAAAAATTTATGCTTGATTCCAATCAAAGTTGGCAAATAAGACAGTCTATCTGCAATGTAAATTGCAGAGGATTAGGAAAAAAAATTCTGCCTTGGGAAATACCACAATGGGGAAGCAAAAATAACATAAGCTGAAATTAACACACTATTAACTGGGTATAAAGTCCTAAGTGGTAAAGTAAAATATTCGTAGACTTTAAAAACAATATTTTGCTCAAGTATCATGTTTCCAGCTCTCCTGTTAGCCCCAAATGAGTGGATGTTCTGATTGGCTAACGGAAGCCACTCAATTCCTGCCCACTGGAGGTCTTGAGAGTGGTGAAGAGTATATCACATGTCACAGCCTGTTAGTGACAGTTAACAGGGCCTTGATGACCCTGCACTTAATGGGCAGCCTTTTCACACTGAGGGCACCTCTGAGTGAGCTTGGGAGTGGTGACCTGCTCAGTAGGTATCAAGGTCTGGTGAATACTCATGCAAGCAGTCAAAGACACTGCAGGCCCTGGGAACCAGACAGCCCAGGAAGGAGCGATTCTGAGTCCTCTCAAAGAGGGGTGCTGGAAGCAGGTAGTACAAACAGTGATCAGGGGCAGGAGAACCAGGCAAGTTTGACTCTGGTGTGAGGCTGAGTGAGGAGGCCAAGCGTGGAAAGGGAAAGTGGGGAGAACAAAGGAAGACAAGTGTGACTGACAGTAGAGCTTCCCTGCTGAGAAGACCTGGGCTCCCCTCACTCTCAGCCACTCTCCATTAGTCAGGGGCCTTTTGGTACTCTTGGCTTATTGACCTGTGAAATGAGCCATCTGGACCAGGTGAAAGTTAAGTCCTTTCTGTTATTTGTATTATATTCAACAAAGAATGACTTCCTTCTTTCATTTGCTTGAGTAGAATTTTAACTTGAGATCAGGTTGATAACAAGGTTCAATATTTCAAAAATCATATAAAAATTTAAAACTGTGTAACATTTTGACATTATTAGGTCATACAAAGGGTAAAAAAATCTTACTCCCATTCCTGTTCCTAGTCTATTCTGTTCCCCACTCTATAGATAGTATATGCCATATATTCAGCTATGCTTTATATAGTAGGTGGTTTTTTTTGCTATTTAATATATGGTGGGAATTTTTTTCTATTACTATACAAAAACTTTATAGAGCAATATTTGCTTTGTTTCCAGTCTCTGAGCAGCACTACAGTGGAAACATGGTTCATTTTTCAGGTGTTTATGCCAATTTCAATAGAGTTGATTTCTACATATAGGATTGTGAAATCAAAGGGTAAACACACTCTGAACTTTTATACTTACTGTCAGTGGCTTTGCCTAGGGCACGAATGGGATGTGTGGGAATGTGATTGCCCACAGTGTCATTACTGGACTGGTCAAAAACATTTGGAGTTTTGCAAATTTGACCCTTGAAAAGTGACATCTACTGGAATTTTATTTTGCATTTGTTATATTATGAGTGAGGCTGGGCACCTTTTAACATGCTTAGAGTCAGTTTAATTTTCTGTAACTTGTTCATAGCCTTTATTTTTCTGTTGAGTTTTGGTCTTTTTAATATTTATTTCAAGGTGATCCTTATATGAAAGGAAAGTACTGTAACCTTTTTAATCATTTGTTTTTCAAGTTGGGACATATGCATATTTTGCACAGGCACTGAACTTATATTGGCTCATTTCAGTAAAGTGGGATGGACTCTAAAAGTGGGGTGTGTGCAGAGAAGGGCTGCAGGTGAGGGCAGTTGCCCAAGGGTCCATCTGCACCCTGGTGGGTGAGGAGAGTTCAAGTGCTCACCTCAGCTCCAATCCTCAGAGTGGAATCCTCTCGGCCTTGCCATTTGTTGTCGGTTGCATCTGCATTGTCCTTGGAGGCCTGTTGGCAGATTTTCTTCTCTCCAGAAAAATCCTCAGACTCACTACCATCAGGAAAGTCTTCACTGCCGTAGGTAATGGCCCGGCTGGATTCAGGGTGGATGTGGGGGACTCATAGAACCTCCTACTTATTCTTTTTGTCCTTCTGCCACAGGGGTTTTCTTCTCATCCATGTTTCTAGTGCCTCTGCCTTGGGTCAGATCCAGCAAAGGTGCAACTATGGCTTTCTTGGTTCTCTCCGCTGCCTCCAGCAGCTTCTGTGAATCAGGAGCCCTTATTAACTTCTTGGATATTGCTCCTCGGTAAGGACCACATTGCCTCATCTGCATAAAGACTCAGTTCAGGTGCAGCAGCCCTAAGCCTACTCTGATGCACAAATCAAATATGGCATGGGCCACAAGCCATGGGAGACATTCCCACCAGTTTTATATACAAATAACTCATCGAAGTTATCCATGGTGACATAAACAAGAGCATGCTGGGGCCATGCTGACAACTCTGCTGTAGGACACATACAAATCCCTGTCTTATGGGATACAGTGGTCACTCAGGTTTCATCCCTGAAAAGATCATGAAAGCCCACAAAGTAGGCCCATGTAAGGCTCTCATAAAGTGAAAGGACACCACACCATAGAAGAAATAGTTACTGACATAGGAAATACCACAGGTGCCCAAGACTTCCAAACCCATCTTGTCAGTTCCTGGGAATCAACAGGACCTACTTATCTCCAGACAACGAACCACCAAGATTCATGGGAGATGTGTTGGTTTCAGGGAGTCAACATCCATCTCAGTGAAGATGCTTGTATATATAAGGTGGAGACTTTCATATTCCAAAACAAGGCTAGAACCTAGAAAATATATAATCCAAGTGCAAATCACCACTCTTCACATTTCATTTAAGGGATGTTGACAAGTCAGCATAGGTCACCTCTTGGAAGTCTCAGACCCCAGTGGAGGAATTTACAAACAATTAATCAACACCTTTCATTCACTGTGACTGAGCACAATTCCAGGCATCTGTTCCCAGGCATCTGTTCGGAGACCTAAGCACAAAACCAACTGGTAACCTTTGTTTACCTAGGGATTTCCCCTCTCTCCTAACTCTCTCCTTCTTTCAGGTATGCTGGGTTTCTCAAGGGACTACTGCAGGTCTTTGCACACATAGCTGGAGCTATCTCTCCCACTGTTACTGGTGTTTTCATCAGTCAGGTGAGGTCAAATGTTCTGATGAATATTCATAAGAGAAACCTATAGAGCTTATCAGAAGTTCAATTAAAGGTATTTTTGTTATCCTCTCAATGTTATTCATAAGTTACCACATACTTAAGAATCTCAAGCACTTAACACACCTTTATCCCCAGCATAGGCTCAGCCTGTGCAGGGAAATTACCATGTGCCTGAGATGCAGAATGAAGGAGAATGTTCTAGGTTATTAGTTTATGAATTGCAAAGACTTATAAAATGAAATTCTCATGCCAACAACCAAAATTTTTAGTTATATTCCTGGCATTTCTCCTGAAGTACATAGTGGTTTGCCTGAGACCAAGAGGTTTCTCAGAATATGAGCCTTTTAATGTTAAAACCTAGAAAGTTCTCAGCAAACCAGGAAGAGTGTCCACCTCACATAGGAACCCAGAAAGTGTTTGCAGAATGTGTGAGCAAGATACCAAGTAAATGCTGGAGCGAGAAGCAGCCTGCACCTCCCAGGAATGCTCAGGATGGACAGGGTAGACACCTTTCCACTCATGATATTCAAATGGTGTTTTCACATTTGTGCAGCCTTTTCCCCCTCGAGATGCATTTAAGGTCGTCACAATAAGCACATAAGCAATAAATCTCCTGCCTGAGAATCTTACTGGTGCAGACTTTCTGCCACAATCACATAAATATCCTTTTTCATACTCTTGTGGTTTTCCACCAGTAATTTTGGAAAGAGAGTATTCTTTTTGAAAACCAATCCCTACTTGCTTCTGAACCTTCAGTTCCATTCTGGCCACTGACCATTGTCATTTGGAGGACACTCAGAGTCCCAGGAAGCTGGCACAGAGCTGGGAGGGAGTGGCAGGATGTGAAACCCCAGTGTTTGTGAACCACGGAGGGATGAAAATTAGGTGACCACTATTAACGTGGAATTTCTTGCCTCCAGGGTTCAGATTCAGAATCTGGATGGAGAAATGTGTTCCTGGTTGCCGCTGCTATTGACATAGTGGGGCTGATCTTCTACCTCTTTTTTGCCCAAGCAGAAGTGCAAGACTGGGTGAAGCAGGAGACACTCACCCACCTCTGAGCCCATGGAGTGCTGTGTGAGACCCCAGCACTTGCTAGTTCACTACTTTTCCTCACAGCCTTGTCCTTTGGGGCCCTTGACAGATTTGCCATTTAATTGGAAGTGGCTTTGTTTCTGGTATCTTCTTGACTATCTAATATGGAAAGTTTTACCAAGGTTGGATTTTTTTCTTACAGGAGAAAAATGCTCCTTATTTAATATGAGAGACATATGAAAGCATATATGTATGAGTTTCTCAATGCCTTCCATGCTTCTCACTGTTATGTTGGAAACGGCATCAAGCACTAGAGAAATTTTCTCACCAAAGCAGAAGAGAAAGCAGAAGTACAGCAGTGTTGTTGGGAATTACCAAGGAAGTGGGGCCCAAATACCAGAAAATGAACCAAAGAGCTTCTATCAAAAGAAAGACAGAGACCATGGAAAACAATGGCTCCAACCCAAGTCCTGGGCCAGGAGGCCCTGCTCCAAAGCTAAGTGGCTCTCACATTCCCCAAGAGTATAGGGCACTCCAGGCTTGGTGTGGCCAGGATACCTCCCTGAAAAGTGACAAGTAAGAAGGACAATAAAGAGTGAACCCACTAGGACAAGAGGAAGGAACTCTCTTCCAACTTATGTGCAAGGGTCATTGACTTCACCTCTTCCAGACAACTCACTTGATGCTAGCTTTGGACCAGTGCCTGCCCAGCACTCTCCAGAGCGGACTTTTCCAGAGCTGCCTTCTCTCTGGCTACTATCTGACCTTGGCTCCACATCTGTTTGGCAGATCTGTGCAGATACCTGTACATCTTAGTGAATAATTTGTCCAGTTTTTCTTTGTCTCCATGATCATTTCTTCAGGGGATCATACCTGTTTCTGCTTCTCTGACTCTTAGGATCTTTATCATCATCCAATGGGCCTCATTCAGTATTCACCTCATTAACCTAAAATGCCTCTGGAAATGCACACAAGACCCAGGCTACTTGACCTCATCGTAAATGTCTAGAAAGTGTGCAGGATGTATCTGCTTTCATTAAGCCCCACATATTGCTTCTTGGCCTTTTGGCTAAGATCAAGTGTCATTAAGCCCCACACGAGCCGCTCAAGGACCATGAAGGACAAAAATATTCAAACACTAACTGAATATTAATGAATGTATTTATATTCCTGGGGGCATGACAGAAATCAAAATCACACAAAGCTTGAAGAAGCTTAACATCTCAGGAGGGGAGACACCTTTATCCAGGTATCCTACCACTGGCTGTGTAATGACCGCTGTGGAGAGCAGAATAATAGAAGACAGCATGCTAGAAGAGCAGGTGCACTAACGAGGGTGAGATAGGGCCACCAGTGTGAAATGTGAACTGAATTGGGATCCAAAGAACAACAGTAACTGGTGCAGGAAGGGAAGAGGGCAAATATTCTAGGACAAAGGCATGGCGAAAGCAAAGGGTGGCAAGAAGGAGCATTCACAAGTCAGAGATCAGATAACCAGAGAATAAGAGAAGCAGGGCTTGCAAGAAGCTGTAGAAGCATCAAGGTAAAGAACAAACAGGTGACAGTGGGCCCAGTGAAGGAAAGGACAAACCAGGCCATACGAGGAGTGAGCTGAAAGGAGAAAGCAGAAGTTTGGCATTGGAGAGAGGAAAGAGATGAGAAAGAAGCTGCAGAAGGGTACCAGATAAAGGCTAGAGTTTAAACACACATGTTTAAAACTGAGAGAAGGGAGATTGAAGACAAGATGGCTGACTGGTAGGTAGCAGGAGAGAGACCCTCTCTGAGAGAGACAGCTCAAATGCCAGAATAAAACACCCTGGAGAGACCCAAACAGATAGAGATGTACTCTCACAACCCAGGAAAAAACTAAAGTGCAAAAAACTGCTCGAATTTGAGGTCCTGGGACTACCATTAGAGAAGCTAAGATCAGCGAGCACAATGCCCTCCTCAAGCCGCCTGAATTCCTGCCCAACCTGAACAAGCGATCCGCACCGAAGCAACTGGCTTGAACCGCCAGAGCGCAGAGCTGAACAGCCCTGCATGCAGCTCGCCCGGACCGGCCCTGCACTCGACCCACCCAGAGGCACCGTGAATTCCCACCACAGCCGCGCTGAAGTCAGAGGTCAGGGAGCCCTGCAGTTCTCGGGGATGGCATCAACACTCAGTGAGTGATGGGAATAAGACCCTCCCAAGGGAAAGGGGAAACCGATTGGATGACATGTTGGATTTGGGCAGGACAGCCCTAACTCCATAAGGAAGTGGCTTCAGCTGGTTGCTCTCCTCGCTGATCAGATTGGTGGAATCTGCTTGGACTAGGCCGCGCCCCTGGTGGGGACCCATGAGTCCTTACAATATTACTTCCCTGAGATCAGTGCACACTGACCCAGTGAAGGCCTGTGAAGGTTGACTGGCCCGGAAGGGAGGAGCTAGCGCACACTGCCCGTGGGTGAACTCTAATCTCTGATAACCTATTGAAGAGGGCTAAAGCTCCTAGCCTGCACCCTCTAGAGGAGCCTTAACCAACAAGGAAAGGGTCTGGGCATTACACTGTACACTTGTATGGAGGGAACCAAAAACATAACGAAAGGGAGAAATAAGAAACAACTCCCAGCCCCCAACCCTGAGAACATTGATCCAGGAGAGGTAAATACAAAAGAGATTGAGGGCAGCAAGAATGCAACATCAAACACAGCATTAGCGGATATAAAGAGATATCTTCAGGACCTCGTAAGCGGGACCAAAACTGAAATGTTAATTCAAATTAAACAAGGGATAAGTAGATTAATAAAAGAAGGGCTGGGCACCTGTCAAGAAGACACAGACAGAAGAATGGAGGAACAAAAATGGAGAGAAAAATTTAATGAAGAATTCAGAAAAAAACTAGAATTCATGAAGCAAATTCAAAGAGATTATCAGGAAACTAAAGACTTGATAGAAAGCTGGCAAAACTGCTTGAAAGAAACCAAAGACAGACTATCAAAAATTGAACACAGGCTTGCAATGTGG
>PVJX010018172.1:0-37041 GCA_004027295.1 Dolichotis patagonum
AGGAAGGAAGGAAGGAAGGGAGGGAGGAGGGAAGGAAGGAATGAAGGAAGGAAGCAAGGAAGGCAGGAAGAAAGGAAGGGAGGAGGGAAGGAAGGAAGAAAGGGAGGAGGGAAGGAACAAAGGAAGGAAGGAGGGAAGGAAGGAAGGAAAGAAGGAAGGAAGGAAGAAAGGAAGGAAGGAAGGAAGGAAGGAAAGAAAGATAGTTGGTTTTCAAAGAAACAAATCTGATTCACTGATCCTTTGCACTGTTCTTTCAGTCTCTAAGTCATTCATTTCAGCTCTGATTTTTATTATTTCTTCTCTGCTACTGGTTTTAAATTTGTTTTGTTCTTGTTTCTCTAAAACCTTGAGATGCGTCATTAGTTTATTTACTTGAGAGCTCTCTGAATTTCTGATGTAGGCACTCACAGCCATAAATTTTCCTCTTAGAATTGTTTTCACTGTAACCCACAGCTTCTGGCATGGTGTGATTCCATTTTTACTTGATTTTCAGAAGTTTTCAACCCCCTCAATTCCTTCAGTGACTCACTGATCATTCAAAAGTGTATTATTTAATCTTCATGGGTTTGTATGATTTCTGTAGTTTCTCTTACTAATAGTCTCTAGTTTCATTCCATTGTGATCTGATAAGATACATTTGCATTTATTAAGACCTATTTTATGCTTTAAAGTATCATCTGTTTTGGATAATGTTCCATAAACTGATGAAGGAAAGTGTAATCTACTGTCATGAGATGGAATATTCTTTGTTATGTCTGTTAAGTACATATACTCTACACCAAAGTTGTTTAACACCATTGTTTCTTTGTCGATTTTTTAGGTAGCCTATTTGTGAGAATAATTGTTCAACTCACTACTGTTCTATTGCAGTCTATCTGCTCCTTCACTTTGAGCAGTGTTTGTTTTTTAAAATTGGGTGCACTGCTGTTTATGTATGTATAATCACTATACCTGCTTGGTGGATTGTTCCCATTATCAGCATGTAGTGGCCTACTTAATCTCTTCCAATTGTGCTGGAAGTCTACTTTATCACATATGAGTGCAGCTAATCCTGCTTGGTCTTAGATTCCATTTGCATAAAATAGTTTTTTTTTAATATTTTGACTTTCAGATTTGGTATGTCTTTGCCAGTGATGTATGTTTCTTGTAAGTAACATATAGCAGGGTTTAGTTTTTAATCCAATCCACTCATCTGTATCTTTTACTTGGCAAATTAAGATCAGTTGCATTTAGGGTTATAATGGAATGGTATGTACTGCTCCCTGTTATTTCATTGACTGATTCTGGTTTGTTTACTCTTTTAATAAGATTTATTCCTTTTCATGCTCTCCTGATTATGTTTACCTTTCTTTTCTGTGTATGTGATTCTTTGAGTAAGTTTTGTAAAACTGATTTAGCTGTGATGAATCCTTTTAGTTTATGCTTATCTTGGAAGATATTTATTTTTTCTGCAACTCTGAAGGATAGTTTTGCAGGTTATAGTAGCCTAGTAATTCTTTTCAGGGCTTTAAATTCATCATGTGAATCACTCCTGGCCTTTAGAGTTTGTTGAGAAATTTGCTCTTATTCTGAGGGATTTGTTATTGTAAACCATGTGGCATTTATCCTTTGCAGCTTTTAGTGTTCCTTTCTAGTTCTGAATTCTTGTCAATTTAACCATGACATGTTGTGAAGAGAGTCTTTTCTGGCTATCTGCATATTTTAAATTTTAAATCCAGTCCCTGTATGTCATTTATTTGCAAGATTTTTTTAATTCTCCACTAGTACTTTTCTGTTTATGTTTTCTATGTCATTAGCTGTATTTCTTCTCCTTCCTTGAGGTATGAGTCTCCAGTTTGATCTTTTAATGATACAGAGCTTCAGTATATTCCCTTAATAGATTCTAATTCTTTTCTCTTTATTATCAGCTAAAAGTTCTAATCCACTTTCCTTATGTTCAAGACCGAATATGCTTCTTTTCTGCTTGGTTGTGTCTATCTGTGAAATTTCCAATGGTGTTTTTTTATTTGGCTTACTGAGTTTTGCATTTCTAAGATTTCTGTTTGCTTTTTTCCCAGCATCTTCATCTTTTTATTGAAATGCTAATTTGTGTCCTGCATTCTTTTAAATTTATTCAGCTGCTTATTTGCATTTTCTTTGAAATTGTTAATCATTTGAACAATCAATCTTTTGAAATTATTTCTATTATTTTATCCACTTTGATACTGATGGATTCAGTTATTGGAGAGTTTTGAACTTTTGGAGGCATTTGGCCTTGTTTTATCATACTTCCTGTGTTTCTGTGTTGGGCTTTGTGCATCTGTTGGGATAGATATCTCTCTTACTATTACATGAGAATCTTTTAGTAGGCAGTATTCTCTTTAGGATGTGCTCTGGGCTATGAGTATATCTCAGTGTTAAAGCATCTCCTTGATATTAAGCCAAAGGAATTAAAGTGAATATGCTATAGAGATATCTGTATCGCCTAAGCTATGAAACAGCCTAGGCATCCATCAACTGATGAATAGATAGAAAAGATATGGCATATACACACAGTGCAATAATATTAACTATAAGGAAGAATGAAATCATGTCAAACTCAGGAAAATGGATGAAACTGAATATCATTACATTAAGCAAAATAATCCAGACTCAGAACTGTATCACATGTTTTCCTTCATCTGTAGAAACTACTAGGAGGAAAAAAGGACAAAGATGACATATAAGTAGTTGAAAGACTATTAGACAAAAAGAAGAGGATGAAGGAGAGGAGGAGGTAAAGGCAATGGTGTGTAATGGGGGAGGTGGAAATGATCAAAGAATGCTATATGTATTGTACATACATGTCAAATTGAAACCTATTATTCTGTGTTACTAATATGAACTAATTAAACTATTAGGTCCTGTGAGTGTAACATTATGATTGCTCTGATGCATGGTTGGTAAACAAAACAGGTCAGTAGCTGCCTGCAGATAAACCACATGTAGGTTATTATCATGAAATTTTCAATTTGGAGATTGAATTGATCTTAGTTTATGAGAAAAACAGAAGTATCCAAAGACATAATTAATAGTAATGGATGGCCCTTGTTTAGGGCTCAGTTTTAAAAATCAACTATCAGAAAAATGTTTTGGAGACAATCATAGAAATATGAACACAGATATTTGACAATAACAAAAAATTACTAACATTTATTTTACATGTGATAATAGTATACACATAAAATAATTTCTTCTATTTTTCAAAATTACTCCTTCCATTTTAAAGATACCTACTAAGACATCTATAGATGAAATGGTATGACAAATTATTGTCCAGCTAGAAGCTGGGAAGAAAATGATGAGGAAACAGAGAATAGGATTGGCCACGATAACTGCTGAGACTGAATAAGGGACACGTAGGGGAGCATTCCATCATTCTATTTTTGTACATTTTACACTTTTCCTAATAAAAAGTTTCCATCCCAGAAATAAAGAGTTCATTGTCAATTCTTCAGCCACAGACAGGCAAGCCATGACTTGGTTGGCAGATCTCCCTTGAGCAGTTTGCGCACAAGAAGAGCATGGAAACAGTGTCCTCTGAAATTTTCCATGCACAGGTTGGATCCATGGAACAGCCTCGGCTCACATTTGCTGTCCTGAGTGTCAGTAGGCACTGTTCGTCCCCCTGCTGGTGTTTAATGTTACCCTGGACATAAACATCCTGATATGAGTAGCCCGATGGCTTTTCTCTCTACAACTTCTTCATCCTTTTGTTCCTCATAGAATTCATTCTTCAACTGTTAGAGTCCGGTGACTTCTCTAGCCCACTTCTTACTGTATCAGTGAGGCCCTGGTTCAGTTTTCCCTGGCACACCTACTCTGCCCTTACAAGATGCTGAATCACATAGTTTATTATCTGAAAGTTTTCCTGATGTATATGTTTACATGTTTGGGTTTCCTTCTATTGTTCGTACTTTTCTTCTAAAATTCCAATTAAGTGTATCTGAGATTCCCTTTTTTATGTTCAATACTCCCATCTCTAGATTTTTTTATAACATCTCTTTCCTTCATGTTTCTTCCATTTGTGTCTTTATCCCATGGTCATTTCTCCCTCTTTAGCCTGCGCTTCGTATTTCCCACTGACTCCTCACCCCCCATCTGTGTGCACACACTTCTGTTTTAGGACATTCTTTCATCGAGGTAATTGCTTCATTGAGAATGTTTTTATATCAATTCAAAACAAATTTTAAAGACATGTTTTTCATCTGCTTAGGAAAAAGTGTCCTCTGTCTGCTGGTTGGTTTAGCTCCTCTTTGCCACATTTTTTCATTTAAAATCTTCCTTTCAGCACCTTTTGAAAAACATTTCATCACTGAATGTACTGTATTTTCCAAAACTAGCTATTTTCAAGAACTCGTTTAATGGGGAGGGGCAGGTGGCCTTCCAGGCTCCGTTCCCTTCTCTGCAGTCCCAGAAATAGATAGATGACTTCCTGCAAATACAGCTCATCTTCACATTCTTTCCTCAGCTCTCTCTTCTGTCTCTCAGAGCCAAACCAGCAGAGGAGCTTGCAACGCCAGCCCTAGAGATGTCACTTCCTAAACAACTTTGTTAACTTTCTCACTTCAAGTGAGCACTTCACGTTCAGCATGAGTATTTTTGCTGGCACTTCCTGGATCTGCCATCTCTTGGCTTTCTTGGGGCTGCTTCTTTTTGGTTCCTCCCGTGCAGATACTGCACAGTTTCAGCGTCTCTTGGCAGCCGTCACAGGTGTTGTAGAGTCTCTGTGGCTCGTGTTTCTCTCTCTCTCTCTCTCTCTCTCTCTCTCTCTCTCTCTCTCTCTCTCTCTCTCAAAATATAAAAACTTTTCAATTTGTTTTTCATTTTATCTTTTGTATAATTCCAAAGACGAGAGGGGGGAAATGCTGTTGTGTATGCCCTGGTTTATATCAGAAAACTGACTTTATTTTTAGAAATATGTTCTTGAGGAGCTTTATGTTTCACATTTTATCACAGTCAACTTTAGTTTTATTATTCTGGTTCTAATGAATTTACCTTCTGTAAAAATAGCTCGCTTTCTTCTCACATGGTGTGTGTATAAAACTGGTTTAGTCCATTGGAAGCTTTCTTAGCAGGAGTAAACTATCTCATCTGGGAAAGCATAAAAATAATATAAAGGGAATGATAACCCCAGATGCAATAGAACTCTTCCACTCAGTCAATCCTGAAGCAGAAGTAGGATTATTATTGCAAACCAACTTATGCTGCCTTACCAGCTGCTGAATTGGATCCTGCTTTAACTCTGCAAGATGACAGGATGAACTTATTTTCTTTCATGTAATGAAACCAGGATCTTTCATGGTCAGTAAGTGTGTGGAAGCATCTGGATTCATTGACTGCAACAGACCTTAATAGTGTGCAACTCGCTGGGGGAAAGTTGTGTGTATCATATTGTCATTTTGCATCTGTTACCCTGATTAGGATCATTGTAATACATTCAAATTCATTAATGGTAGCTACTTTGGATCCCTAAATAATTAATGGAATCATAGGTGCCTCCCTAACCAACAGCCTGACAGCACAGTGTATCAGGCAGCCCTGGGAGCTGTGAATAAACAGCTCTCACACAGCTGTGTCTGTTTTGTCAGGCTGTTTCTTTTTCCCAGTCTCCCTTAGCCAAACCTGGGCAAATGGGCAAAAGCAGGAGAAGCACCCAGGAGGGAGTCAAGCAGTTTCCAAGAAGTGTGAAAGCTGTAGCGTAGATGCCAGGCCCCAACTGACCCAATGAATCAAAATCCATGATGGTGAATGCTGCGGGGGGCAGAGGTGTTTGTCTGTCAGCATTTTAAAGACACCTCAGTGATTCTGAAGTATCTTATAAACTGAGAGGATCTGGATGGAGAGAGACCTGTCTCCTGGACAAAGAAAGTCAGTAAGGTGGAGAAAACACTGTTATGATCTCTAGTCCAACAGAGTGCTACAATGCTGTGTGCAGGTTTCCCTTGTCCTAAATTCCTAGTATGATTCCAAAGCCGAAAGGAAAGACTTTCTTCTGTTTATCAAATATAAAAAACTCATCCTCCTCTACACGATTTTATGTATTGCTCCTCCCATTTCAGCATATACTCTGAGGGAGAGCAGCTGTCCACACACGAAACAAAGGTGTCAATATTCAGAGACTTTTCCAAAAGCAGACTTGAAGTCATAAAAAAGAAATGCCAATTTATTAGGCTATGATTAAAAATGCACACACAATTAACTGTGGAAATGCTTGTTCTTCTGTATCCTGAGGACAACGATTCTAGGCAGATTTTTCAATTTATCTGCATTTCATCAGTGTGGAAGACCATATAAATAAATGGCAGTGGTGTATCCTTGGGCAGTGAAGGGGTCATGAAAAAATCTATAATCCACAAAAATTGAAAGTCTTAATAAAGATAATGTCCTGGCCAGGAACTGTGGAGTTAATGCATATTTGTAAGTGTCTCAAGAAAAAATGGAGCAAGAAGGAAGGGAGGGAGAATGAAACATAGAAACTGAAGCTGAGGGGAGGGGACCATGAAAAAAACCAAGAACTCTTAAATCCCAGGGTGACTCTCAAGGCTGGAGTGAGTAGCAGCCTCCTTATCTTTCTTCCTCTGAATGCTCTCCAGGAAGTATCCATACATGAGCTTGGTCCACTCCGCCACTGCCACCATTGCAAACCCAAACAATCACCAGTATGTCAAAGTCAATGAGGGCAATCAGAGTTCAATCTGTCGGTATCTACCAACAACAAAATAATGTCATGGACATACAGGGGCTGAAACATAGCAGGCAATAGGCAGTGCTTGGAAATGGAAATGAGCATCAAGAGAAAAGCAAATTTTAACAAAATATTACTAATAATCACCATTTGTCAGACCACACTTACTTGTAAGCCAGCAAACATTTACAGATGATCCCTGAATTACCATAGTTAGACTTACAATTTTCCAACTTTATAAAGGTACAAAAGCTGCAACATTCAGTAGAAACTGTACCCAAAATTGTGAATTTTTATTTTTCCCCCCAGGTGGCAATAATATGTAGTAGATACTCTCTGGAGATGCTACCAGGGGCAGGGAACTGCAGCACACAGTCAGTCACGGAGCACCAGGGTAAACAGCTGATATGACAGTGTACTCTGTTGCTAGGCTATGAAGTTGGATAGGCTAGTGTATCGAATGCATTTTTGATTTATGGTATTTTCAACTTACAATAGGTATTTATCTGAACATAACCTCATTGTAAATCAAGGACCATCTGTATTTATTTAAATTGAATCGTCACTGAGAACTTTCCAGATTGCACTCATTTAAATAAAGAGTAAACTCAATGTGTAATGTGAACTTCATTAGTGAGTATGGAGCCAGGATATAAACCACACATATCTAAATCCAAAGTCAGTACATTTAACCACAGCGCTGCTATGAAGACACTGTTGTCTCTTTAGTGGTGTGTGGTTGTTCATCAAGTAAGATACACAGGGAGAGAGAGTCTGCATCTATAATTTTTTCTTAATTTTGTTACATGAGAGGCACAGGATATGTAGGGAATCCTGCCAGGTTTGGGACATAGGCAGCACAACGGACCTCTTGAATGAGAGTAGAGATCAGAAAACAAGAACCTCTGGTTCCATTAGATCTTAAATTACATGTAGATGATAAATAATCATCAAGTGTGTGATTTAATTTTCTGTCATACTGTACACATAGCATTAAACATAATATTGCCTTACTTATTATAGTAAGAACCCAAAAATGCATTATGAATGAATCGGTAAACACATGAGCTAAAGAATGAACGAGCTTACAAAGAAAAAAGCACCTCTCCACCCTTCCGTCGAAAATCATTGTACGTGGAACAACACACCAGTCTTACTATTATCAATGTTTTTTGCCATATGTGGGCACCTAAAATTCCCTTCAAGTAAAGGGAATATGGCATTTATCATTAGTTATATAATAGAATGTGCCAAGAGCAGTAAATAGGCTCAAACCAATGAGCATTCCTAAAATGATGACACACATATCATACCACTAAAGTTTTTCCTCCCTAGACATTGTTTTTTAGCATTTCCTTGCACGGCCCTTTTACTATGAGAATCAATCTGGGCTTTTAATTATTTGCTCTTTGACCTGAAGCATATGGATTTACAGCACACTTTCAAGGCTCTAGGATCTTTACTTTGGATTTTCTATTGTTTAAAGATCAATTTTAACTAAGCAGAGCTAATTAGAGATCAACAAACCCTTCCAATCTCTATCTATAAGGGTCTATAAGTGTTTAAAAACCTATGAAATTCTCCAGCAGAGTCAAAGCTCATTTCACGAGTAAGTATAGGAAGAACCTCCACTTTAGAAACAGAACTGTTAATGGTCCAGTTTTCAGTTGACAGATCCTAAAAAAACGAAGGACAAGATGCTAGACCTCCCAGGTTTCAAACACACTATGATCACTCTTGGATCACTGAACCTCAGTAAATCTCAATTTGCCAACTGAGAAGTGAAGTGTCGAACTCTCTGCTAGGCCTATAAAAATGCACGAGTTATTTTATCACAGTCAATCTCGTTCCGTAAGTGTGCCAGTTTTACCAACAAGGTTTTGAATTATCTGAATAAACTTTCTTCTTTCATCTCTTCCATTGCTTCCACAAAACCATTGCAAAAAGCTGATCAGCAGTCAACTGGATTGAAGTAAAACAGGTTTCCATTTCCATACTAAACATGTGAAAGCCTGTGCAGATGTAGGTAAAGAGAGCCCATTAGGAATAAGAGCAATATATAGCATTTATATGGGGTTTCTAATTTTTTTGTTTCCTTCTGCAAGTATATGTGATTCCTTAAATTTTGTGTGTGCAGTTCATGCATCTTTCACTCTCATTTAAAGACTCTAGTGATTTCATACGTGATTTCCCCAAGTTAAATTTTCATTGAAAGTGGAAAATACTCAATTTCTGTTTGCACTAAGTGGTTTAAAATGCATGACAATTAACAAATGAGTCACATACAACCCCTTCCTGTAACTAATGCACTGAAGCTGAATTCATCAATTACAGGATACAACATTTACCTCCGTAAATAAACAGGTTTCTTAGACTTTGTGGGTTTTTTTCTTTGTTTGCTTCGTTCTATGTTCTATGGGTTCTATTCATAAACTGGCTTTAGCACACTACAGCAAAAGTGTCTTCCTTCCCTCTGGACACTTTGAAATCTATACTTAACTACAGGGTAACAGCAGCAGAAGCTATAACTAACCAAGCCAACTTGCTCTCTATAAAGCTGCAACTACAGCCTGGGAAGAATCTTGTATTAGGGTGTTATATGCTAGATTTAATGTGAATGTTGTAGTCTGAAGCGAAAATTATTTGTACAGCTGGAATATAACATTTGCATAAGTTACAATTAAAAGGGAAAATATAATTACAAATTTTCAACTTAATTTGAATGGTTTTTAAAATGCTCATTTGGCACAGGCAACAGCTTGCAGGCAAACAGAACGCACTCTCCGAGTTGCATCCTTTTGTCTGGGTAGCGGCAGTAAGCTCATTTTGAAGGGCTCGCTTTAACCCCAGAATCCCAATAGCAACGAGCATTGAGAACCTAGAGTACAAGGCAATGTTTGTTTTCAAAACAGGATTACAACATACACAGTGATTCATAAATATTTGCATCTTTTAATTGTTTCTAAAAATGAAGTGGCAAGTGGTATCACACAGGAATATCATTTCTCCTGTGGAGTGAATGAGGAGTAGAATTTTAACTAGTTTCACTCCCTTTCAGCTCTCAGATCTGAGATCTTTGGTCACATCCCTTGTACAGTGTTTTCCTCATATCACAGTCTCTTTAATGGCTTCAGTTTCTGATTTCTCCTCCACTTAATTACACGTCTTTTTCTTGTACCTTCTTCATGCTGAGGGCGTGTCATTCTTCGCAGAGACAGTCTCAGCTAGGTATTCGTGGGCTGAGTCCATTCGTTTGCTCATTTCCAAGAATTCTTTTCTACAGAGCAAAAGAATCCTTTTATTATCCTCAAACATAAAAATTAAAATTTTCCTGAGACTCTGTACAGCATGTTTACTTGAAACCTTGCTTTCTCAGTCATGATAACCATGATTATAATGGAGCATGCATTGTGTTGTATCAATGAGCTTTGAAAAAGAGGAAAAAGAGAAAATTATTCCATTCAGTCTCTCCCAGAAAAGTGCTACCAAAAAGGCATATAAAAAATTACTATTACTGTGAATTACACAATTAATGATGTCTTTCTATTTTCCTAATCTTTCTTTTCACAGCTATCTCCAAATAATGAGTCACCAGAAGATACTCTTAGAAAAGATGAATTATAAAAACTGATCTTTTGTTCTATTTACCCTGGAATCTGCAGAGGAAATTCTATGCCAAGTAGAAAGCCACAAACTAATAGTATAACCTTATTTGTCTTTTTCATGAGAATCACAAAGGTGCTAACTTGATGGAGAGTATCATTAAGTAGTGTGATTTTTTCAAATCACAGAAACTTTGTTTATTTAAGGAGTAGCAAATATAGGAAAATGAGAAGACCACCACACCACCTTCAGGAAATGTGACTTAGAATCACTAGTTGAAACTAATGAGAAAACAACATTTGTAAATAGTCATATTTACATTACAGACCTACAATAATTTCATCACTCAAAACCAGGATATAAATGTCATATATAAATATACAATATCATATATTTGATGGTAGTAATCTACAATGAAAAATTCCAAATTTTAACAAATTTTATCTTGTGGTCCATAAGTGTCTTTCAACTTCCTGAGATACTGGCCTCTCCATTTTTTCTTTGATGCATGGTAAATAAATTTTCATCAGACCTTCAGTTTGTATTCAAGTTATAAAATAGAAGGAGACCATTTCCTAGAATGGTATTACTCAAACAATGAACTATTTACCACTGGTGAAATAATTTTATTTGCTGTATACCTCAATATTTTATCTCTTTATTTTTAAAAATGTAGCACATTTGTAATTTTATCAATTTTATGACTTATAATAAAGCCAAAGTACTTAATTTTGAGATGATTTTAAAATATTAAGGAAAATAGCACAGATGGTATGCAATTACCATGAAATAGATATGTAAATAAAGAAAGCTTAGGAAACAATGTCTACCAGGGCCTGAGAACTTAAAGAACAAAAAGTACTTATGGAAAAATATTTGGAACAATATTAGAACCCCAAAGAAGGACCAAACGTTTTTAATTTTTATTTTTCTCTTTGATTCACAGCCAACATTTCTCATAAATAGGAAGAGCACCTTGACATAGCAACTTTCCTTGAATACAGAAGTGGATTTAGAGTAGCAGCACTCTGGGAGGTGGAGGGTCTTCCTGCAGTGCCTCACTAGCCAAGAGGTTGCAATCTAGTAGCTCAGCAGTCACATCACGGTGGGACTGGAGCAGTGCCAACTATCAGGGGAAGGACACTGATAAATAAGACGTACTGCAGGTGGACGCAAACAGAGGTGAAGCTTTGGCCAGCATCCCCATCTCCCTAGCTCCTCGCCATTCCATACCTTCTGCTCTCCCACCTCCTTCCCTCCCTTCTCCTCCCTTCCTCTCTTTCCTCATCTCCCGTTTGTCATCCATTAAACTGTTTTTCTTAAGTTGTAAGTGTGGGTGATGTGAAAGTTTTGTATTTCTGGTTCTCCAAAAGGTTACACTTAGGCTAAAAATGGTCCTAAGTTGGTTTTCACTTACATGTGGCCCTGGGATAGATATTC
Source organism: Dolichotis patagonum (assembly GCA_004027295.1). Taxonomy (NCBI): domain Eukaryota; kingdom Metazoa; phylum Chordata; class Mammalia; order Rodentia; family Caviidae; genus Dolichotis; species Dolichotis patagonum. The sequence goes on from PVJX010018172.1 coordinate 11,750, forward strand.
AACCCCATCATTTAAAATAGATCAGTCATGAGTGCTAAACAAAGTCTCATTTTACCCCTCTTGAGAAAACAGTAGTACACTATGGGAGTAAATGATAACTGTGGGAGTTGTGGGAGTGAGAGACAAAGAGCCTCGAGAGGGACCCTTCTGAGAACCAGTGCATTGTGGTACCCTTTGCCCTATCCTGAAGAAGTTGTGTCATTTTCAGTGGGAAGCATGGGAAGTCCAGAGTAATTCATTAGTAAGATAAAATTGATCATCCTTTAAATGCTTCTTTACAACTTTTTTCATATAAGTTATACTATTAAATGTCAGAATGAATGGGTGAGTAAGAGAAAGGATTTTCACATCAAATTTGTCAGACTCTTATAGCTGAGAGACAGGCATGTGTAGGGTGAGAGAAAGAAGGATTAGGTGAAAATCTCTCCAGGATGCATGACCCATTTTACCAACAGAAGTTCTATTTTTTTATATATTTTATATAAAACAATGACTGAAGCCTTCATTTGAAAGAAAAGTCCTGTTTTAAAAGTTGGAAATCATAGGAATAAAAAAGTTTCTAGATTGACCTTAGGAAAACAGGAACAAATAAGATTAGTGCCTATTTCTTCTGATTGATCATTTCTTCATGCTACTCAAAAGCTTTGCTAAGGTACCTGGTGCTCTCCTTGGAACACACACCCTTTGTGCCTTGGGAACCATTTCTCACCCTCCTTTCTCTCACTCTTTGGTCAGATAGGGGAGCTCTTAGTGTGGTATGGGAGGACACACAAAACAGGTTGATTGGATTGCTTCTCTTCCATAGCCTGGTACAAGAATGTCAAAGAACAAAGGTCTTTGTCCTAACATAAGTCAGATAGCTCTAAATATTTCTTTCAAACAAGAGATGGTCACATTCAAAAGTAGTTTGGGTGAAGAGACTCATTAATTTAAAACAGGCATTTGATTCTTAAAGGGAAGCCTTCTTCACTTATAGCACTGTGACGTCATGGTAGAATTCCATTGGTGTGCCAATTTGAGAGTCAGGAAAGTGAAACATAAGTAACTTCCTTATCAGGTGTACATGAAAATGCAAGCATATCCAGCTTAGGATAGGACAGAGATGGCCATGCTTGGCAGGTAGCTTCCTAGACTAATGGTTTGTGCTTTCACTTCTGCATAGATGGGAGGTAACTGGGATGTATGATAGAGTCCCAGAAGACCAATTAACCTGGATAAAGCCAGTCAAGACAATCAGGTGTGATTTCATCTACATGAATGGGGTTCTCTAGAGCAATAATTCTAGAACTTCTTGGGGTCTCTCCCAGGACCCAATACACAGGAATCATTTCCACTCCTGCCAGAGTAGAAGGTGGAATCAGGTATAATGAGGGGAAATTTTATTTCAAAGAGCAAGGAAAATGGAACTGACTTTGACCAGTGATTTTTAAGCAATTAGTTTACATTAGAATCATGAAAGTAAAGTCTTGCCCCTACTACTATTTCAATAGGTTAGCCCACATACTACCCACAGATCAAATATACATCAAGTGAACTTTGAATCAAAAATTGAAAACTCTTACTCTATTAAAAAATAGTATAATGCTCTTCTTCTATCTCTATCTTTCATCATTCATATTGTTGCTAGCTCTACCCACTTCCCACCCCTTTACTTTCTACAAAGTAAAATCTAAATCTAAATCTAAAATGCTAGCACATGTCCAGACTATTCAAGATCCAACCCAATCTCCTTTTCCCTAAATTATCTCTCACATTTCTTCTATAGAATACAACTTGTAGTGTCAAGACAGCCAGGAATCAATAAGAAAAGGAAGGAGCCTGGGTGGGAGTTGTACCCTTTCAGGTCCCACTCCCAGTGACTCACTTCTTCCAACTGGAAATCACCTCTAACAGGAATCCATTGATGAATATAACATCCACATGATCCAATTCACCTTCCAAAATCACACACACACAAGCCTTTGGAGGAACATCTTCAGTCTAAACCATATATAACACAGTGGAAGAGAGATCTGGAACACAGTGTAGCATTAGTCTCTTGCATCTATCCCCACTTTGCCCAATGGACACATGTCTAAGCCTTTCACTTCTTCATAGCTGGGAGGTGACTGTAAAGTACAGCAGAGTCCAGAACGACAAACTCACCTGGATAAAACTGTTCAAGTGCTCTTCTACCCATATGACAAATGTATGAATAGAGCATGAAGTACAATTTGTACCTGCAAACAGCTAGAGCTCTTTGGGCATAAACCTGCAATTAGGAGTATGGATCCTAAAACCAGTAACTTGAATTGAGATATCACTTACTTGCCACCTTGAGTGAGTCAGTCAACCTTTCTGTCCTCAGAGGTGAGAAAAATGGTGGTCTCACATATCCGTTGTGAAGACTACGCAAATTATTGTATGTAAAGCCCTCCCAACAGTGCCAGGCACACTGTAAGCATCATGTAAGTATCAGCTATTACATTTAAGAAGATGATGGTAAGCAAAGATTGAAAATTATTGAATTTAGGGGCACAAAAAACCAGTAATTCAGAATCACTGACATTGAGAGAAAATAAAAAAGGAGAATGTTTCACTTCCACTCCACCACTTAGTGGAGGCTACTTGGCTCTTTCAAGTGCTAGCATCTAAGAGGCAATGGCTACCCCTGAATGCTCAGGTTCTTGACAGAGGCAGTAGTGCTCAGACAGGGGAGATCATCAGCAGAGGTGCATCAGGCCCCAGCAGGAGCAAGGGGAGCCTGGTGGTTCCCAGAGGTGGTGCACAGACACCATTGTGGCCAGAGGGCGCATAGTTACATGGTAGAAATGACAGAGGAGCCTGATGGAAGTGTGCTACCCACTGGGTATGGTAGCGGTGTCAGCAAAGGAAATGACAAACAGCAGAAGAGGAATCAACACACAGTGAGCAGCATGAGTCAACATATCAGTTTTACTCATGCCCACGGGAGAAGTTCCCTGAGTCAAAAAAAAAAAAAAAAGAAAAATACATGTAGATGGAGCTTTGCCAAGGTACGAAGGTCTTCTGTGAGTCCAGGGTGATAAATCCCTCAAACTGTCATTTGTGTGACTTCATGTTTAGAGAAAAGGAGTGTTGACAAATCATTAAAAGCGTGAGTTTTGGATTAAGCAGGGTTTGTACTCCTCCAGCTAAAACAGTTTTTCACTGAGCACCGGCTCTGTGCCACAGGCTCTGGCCTGGTTGGTAGAAAAACCACAATGACCAAGACAAAAAAGAGTCTTCCTCAGATACAGCTTACCATACAGAGGGGACACAGACATTGAATAAGGAAGCAGATAAATGAGTGAGCTTTTTCCTGTCATAAGAGCTATGGAGAAAATAAAGTAGATGATGGATAGAGATGGAGTAGGGTGAAATCCCTTTAATAAGGCAGCCAAATAACATCTCTTGGTCACAGTGAGGGTCCAATGATCAGGAAGAAGCTAACCTCCCAGAGAAGGTCTGGAGACAGTGGAGGACTCTAAGGTAGGAGTTCTTTGGCAAACTGGAGGAACAAAATGAAAAACAGTGCATTGAGTCAAAAACAAAGGTCAGCAAACTATGGTCTGTAGGTATCTAGCTCGTTGCTTGTTTATGTAAATTAAGTTTTATTGGCACACAACCTTGCTTGTTTGATCATTTCATATCTTTGGCTGCTTTTCTGCTCTAATAATAAAGTTGAGTGGTTGCAATAAAGGCTTTATGGCCTGCAAAGCTAAAAATATTTACCATCTTGTCCTTTACAGAAGTATGTCAATTCTTGGTATAAAGCATAGTGAAAAGCTTGGGTGAAGTTTTAGGGGTAATGAGGTGACCAGTTCTCAGGGTGCCGTGAGCCATGAAAATGGTTTGGACTATAGTTTCAGTATAATGTGAAGCCGTTGTAAGGGTCCAAGCAGGGCAGACATGGGACCCGATTTATATTCTTACAAGCCCACACTGGGAGCTAGGAGGAAATGGACTATAGAAGCAAACTGATGACCAAGAAGCCATTCAGGCAGCTACTATGAAGCCTGTTGGGAGAAAAGTTGCCAAAGATGAAGACAGCAGTGTAGACAAGATAAACAGTTCAGATGCAAAAGCTCTTTGTTTTAGGTGTGATGAGGCCTGAGAATCCTAACTCCACTGTATAACTTGAGGCAAGTTACTCAAACTATTCAAGCCCAATTTCACCTCAGTAAAGCCCTTGTAGCAATATTGTATAGGTTAAATCACGAAATGGATCTAAGTGCTTGTCAAAAAGTAAATGTTCTATAACTGCTAACTATGATTACTGTTGCTGTTGTTATTGACCAGTGTGGTCTGTGGAAAATCAGGCCACAATACACAGCTTATAGCGTTAGCAAGTGGCGTGTTTCACTCCTTGATTAGATTTGTGAGATCCCTGGAGACGAGGAAACTCTCCTATCCATCTTTGTACCCCCAAAACTGTGCCTGGCACATGGTAGATGTTTAATAAGTGCTTATTGATTAAACTATTATGCTCTTTTTTAAAGAAAAGAAGAGTATTATTCATACTGCCATTTTTCACCAGAAGTGTTTTGTTTTTAAGACTGATAGAGTACATTTTTATGACACAGAACCATTCTGAAGATACAGAGGTAGTTGTCTCTCAGGAAGCCAGAATCCAGCATTCATTCACGGAAATGAAAATGCAGATGATACTCCCTAGGAAACATCTAACCCAATAAAATGTCAACAATGGCAATAATATACTTAATATGGATGACAAAAATCACTATTCTCAAAATATCCTATCATACCAAATGTGTTGATATTCCAAAAAATCCTTTGCCACAACATGAATGCAGTAAAGGCTACAAGCCAGTGTTCTAATATCAAATTGTTTTAGGACTTTTATTCCAAACCAGTTGGACATTCCAATCTCTTGTCCAACAGTGTTAGATGATCCCCTGTTTTGCATTATTGCTTCCTTCCTTTCATTGATTCATTACTCTTCATACAAAACTAGCAAGATTTCTATTTAAACTGATACTTCAAAATTATTTCTCACCTTTCTGATTTTTTGGCATTACCACTTGACACAAAACACTGAAAATCTATTCTTTTGAAGGAATAAAACTTTGTCAATGCAAAATGCTAAATAACATTTACATGATGATTGCAAATGAAATTAAATGTGACATACACATTGTGTGATATTATAAATTTCTAAATGGCAAATACCACAATAATACTATAATAATATAATATAAAATTATAAAATCCTCAAAGAGCCAAGAATAAACTCTTACAAGGCACATTTACCTGTTGTATTCGCAGTAACTGTGTCCTCACTACATACAGTTGCTGTATTTTTAAAAATTATATTGTAATAATAAAAGGAAAAGTACTCAAAAGGATAGAACTACTAGGATAGGAGAAAGGCAGAAAGGAAGAAAGAAAAAGATTATATGTATGTTGGTAAACATATATAAATATATCTATGTGTGCTAGATAGATAACTGTACTACTAATCTCAGTTTATCAAAAAGAACAGTTTGTGCTGTCATTGTTTGATTGATCACTTTTGTGTCTAGATTTTATAATCTGAACAACTAGTTCTGAGATAACAATATGCAATATATTAACTAGTGTTAAATCCCTACTTTTTTTTCTTTTTTGAAATTGTGTATCATTTCTATCCTTTATCTTTTGTTTCGTTTTTAAAAAAATAACTACAAAAAACCTTGAAAAATTAACCAAATAAGACTAGGTGAGCAAATGTCTTCACAGTGATCACCAAATCATGGTAGTATTATGCAAACTTACCAATTTAGCTAAGAAACTCTGAAAGTATATGAAAATGAAAATTTAAAAAACATTTTAAATGACAGAGTACTAAAGTGAAAACCTTAAAATAGTGAGAGAAAAAAAGGCAGAAATCCTTGAAACATTAGAGAATAGCCATGAGGGAGAGGGTGTGTGTGTGTGTGTGTGTGTGTTTAACACGAAGCCTGGCATCTCACAAATAACGTATGTTCCATATTATGTGGCAGTTGCTATGGTAACAACCTTTATTTTCTAAAACAGTACACAGATGTGTACAACATACTAACTTGCTGGTTATAAATTACAGCTTTTCCCATAGTTCAATAACTTAAGAATTCTAGGTTTCTGAAATCTCAGAAGTTCTGTTGTTATTAAATTTTTTTATGAGATAATTTTCCTTGTACTTTCAAAATGAGAGCCTTCTCAAGCAGACCAAGAGAAAGCAGAAGTGAGAAAATGGGGTATCTCAGAGAGTAGGACTAACAGAGTACACTCCTATAAAGGGTCTGCATATTTCCCAAATAGGGAAAAATTATTTCAAGAAATTAAGCATCATGTACAATAGTCATGAGAAATAAGTCACCCATAAACTGTCATAAATAAAGTTATGAATTGATATCTTATCATAATGTGTCATATTCATAGTTCTAAAATAAATGCTTCTTAAAGTATAACAACAGTAATATCATTGCATAAGCTGCATTGAAATGAGAAAGTGAATCAGCCTAGTTATTTGACTTCAAGTGAAATTTTTTTATATCTTGAAAATACTTGATTCTGGAAGAAAATTTATATTATTGTGTTCAATAAACTATCAGCATCTTTCGTTAGGTCACAAAACTGAAGACCGATTTTATGGATTAGGATAGCTTTTTTTTATTTTAGCCTCCATCAACAAATATTTATCAATGGCCTTCCACATGCAGATGAGCGTCCATGCCACATAAATGTCTCTATGTATGGAAACATGTGTTACCAAAAACTGAGCTCTGTGGATGGTTTTACCTATTCTAAAAATTTATATTATGATGTTTAGATGTGGAATCTAAACATTTCCCTTAAAGAGATAGTTCACATTGCAGATTTTTAAATCTTATCCAAAAATTCATCTTGGTAGCACTTATCAGGTTAAAGTTTAATAACGCAGGAAACACATTTGAAAAATAAGTTTGTACAGTTAGTATCTTCAGTTTCATAAATATTTTCCTAGAATAAGAAAAATATTTCTAACTATAAGGAAAATACAAGCATCTTTATAGGAATAGTATCAAAGCATCCATGATTTTTACAGTCCAGAAATTACACTGCTAATGGATTTTCCTCACAGAACACTTGGAAATGCTGTTTCAAGTCACAACACAGTTACCTTTCAATTCAAAATTGTCTTATAGCAGCACTGACAGCATGAGAAAGAATTGAGTACTGTGCAGATAAGAACTAACCATTTTGAAAAGCATACAATTAAGTGGTTGTTAAAATGTTTGCTAATGCTTTACAAACACACACACACCTTCCTGAATTTTGCTGAGATATATCTATATCTGTATCTATATCTATATCTATATCTATATCTATATCTATATCTATAGACATGTTTATATATCTATATATACAGATACATAGATATTAAAAACAGGACCATGACTAATCTACTCAAATTCTTACATTAGCAGAGAGAGTTAAGTTATCACCTAATGAGAACTAAGAGGCTAGAACTCGGAACCTTGAAGGAAAAAAAGAGTACTGCACCACTAGATGCATTTTAAAAGTATTACTTAAATTACATTTAAGTCATAAAATAATTATGAACTTTCTTCTCTTTTATATTTATATGGCATATTTATTGAATTGCACAGTATGCTTTTACAATAAAGTGCTTTTTACGTTGCCGCCTTTGTTCATCCAAAATAAAACTGACAGTTATCCTTTTATAAGCTATTCCAAGAACATTTTCTCTTCTTTGAAGCTGATTGATGCACTACTTTAAATGTTCCTGCAAATATCTTTTCAATTCAAGTTTTTGCATAATGTAATAAGAAGATAAAAGAATTCTATACTTCAACAAGAGACATTACAAAGCAAGTAGAGACATTATCAAGGGCATTAACATGCTCCTAATAGCAATAAAACCTTTTAACTGTCTGATGTAGAACATGCTCCCACCAAACCACCACATATTATGGTAATTGGCTCCAATTTCTGAATCTTACATTGTAAAGTTATAAAGAGTTAGGTGGAACTGAAAAACAAATGTAGAATACTCATCTTGTTACCGTTCCTGTTATGCAATGTTTGCTTTCTACCTCTAACGAGGTTGGGTCTGATCTGTTGCGCTGTTCATTATAGTGCTACCATAATTTTGCATCCTGTCTCGTTTTTCTTTCTACTGACCGATATAAATATATTTTCATCAGATAACCTTTTTCTAACTCCCAAACATCACAGTAACACAAACAGTCTTTTCCTCAGAATCTCTGTGTAACAAATGGGTTCTCTGTGCATGCCTGTGTCACATCAGATTCACTTTATCTGTTCTCTCATCAAAGGAAGATACAATGGGGGAAATATTCCAGGCGGACACTTTGATTTTTCTTTACAACGCACTACTAAATTACATGAGTGGCCTTTCCATCCCGGTTGAGAGGAAATATAATTTCAAACTAAAGTTGAGCTCAGATTCTGTTAAATTAAATAGCAAAGAAAAAAAATACTTCTAGGCTTTTTCCTCTTCAATTGGATGCAGGGCAGCAGGGAATTGACACAAGCCGATTCTGGGTGATTAACCTGCAGTTTATGTTGTGTTTCTAGGTGACGCGCCCATCCCACCCCCATCACACCGGAAGCTTCTCCGAGGCTTGCGAGAGCGACTTGCCTGCTTTGAGATCTATCAGGATCCAGAATCATGGGGCTCTGAGAAAGCTGTCATTTCGCGTCTCTGAAACAGCCTCTGATTTAATATACAAGATGTCAAGAAGTAAAGGACAATAAAATAAAAATCAAAAACAGGAGAACTATTTCAATTAAGAAGCATTTCTATACCAATCCTTGGAAATTACATAAAATAAAACCTGCCAGAATCAATCTGTGTTTAAAAGGTTGATTTCTGTAGTGCTTACATATAACATGCAGGAGAGGGAAAAATACAAATTATTAACAGAGCTGCTAAACTTTAAAAATTCCTTTCTCACTAAAAAGATATTTGTTATTAAATTTTTTCTGATGGATCTAGAAAAAAACGTTTGTATGTCGCGTGCTGAGGGTTGGAGAGAAGAGAATAAATCTTCATACAAGGGAAAAAAGACACACACACATATATGTAGACCTATCAGAAGAAAGAGTTGCATACATTTCCAAGGATTTTAAACTTTAATTGACAATAATTAAAAGTCTCAGAAGAGTCTAAGAATTTATCTTTTATTGCTCTGATTTTCCAGTGATATTTAAATGTCTTTTTCAGAGAAAGATAAATATTTCTTCAAGGGATGCCCTATAACCCCAGTAATCAAATATCCTAAAGGTGAATTGAGAAAAGATCTTTATGAAATTTGAGGCAATCTTTTAGCTGAGAGCATAATAATATTAAAGACATAAGCATGGCCAAAAATAAATAAAACTTCCAAATGTGGTTTAATTTGAAAGACATCACTTTCACTTTCATTTGGGTTTTTCTTCTCAAATTTATTTATTTCTTTTAACTGACCAATAATAGTGTATGTATTTATCATGTATAGCATGATGTTTGGCAGAATACACAGTATGAATGCTATCTAATTAATATACACCCATTTGTTTCTAAAATATGCTGTTTAAGAAACATAGCTGCAACTTACTGTTGCCCCTAGAATTTTTGTTCTGCTATGCTTTTTATTGCACATTTTCTATTGAAAGAGATATTGGACAGGGTGGGAAAAATTCATTCACTTGTTGCTCCCAATTGATTAGTATATTTTCAGGGTATGTCTCTTACAGTGGTTTATTTCTGGAAACTTTATTTTTTTTTAAATCAGGTTTTTCTGAAGAGGACTACTTGAAAAAAATTTACTTGCTTGCCGTAAGAACTTTTATGAAAGTAAGTCTTCCATAAGCAGTAAGAGAAACAGCCTAAGAACTGTCCATTAGCAAACGATGAACAATAGCAAAATCAGCTCGCCCGTGATTTCCTTAATATGCTTAAAAGAGTTAAAATCTCACTGATGCCTCCAAAACTAAAAAAGAGGAAAGGGCAACTTTATTGATTCCCTGCAAACCAACGAATGTGTAGCTTATTGATAACACTAAACACCATCTAAGCCTTTAGTGATTTTCAACCAAAAGCCTGCCTCTGAATGAAGGTTTAAATCATTGTATTAATATATTAGAGGGAAAATTACCATGGGAGACACTTGGAAATTAATTAAACACCCTGCACTCAGTTTGTTTGTGAGAGAAGATAAATACCACACAGGGGAAAAGATGCCTGACAACCGCCATAGTTTTCAGATCCAAAATTAGAGCCTGACAGCTACGTCTTTGTATGACTCTCCTAGGGGTATGATAAGTAGAGATGTAGAATAGGAAGATTTCTGATAGAAGTATTTATTACTGCCACTTCCGAAACATTCCATGTATGGCATCAGCAAAGCATGCTTCACCTCAGACAGAAATGTCAGGTTTTCATCCAAGATTTTTTTTTTCTTTCCTCTTCCCCCCATTTTATCCCTCCCTCCCCATCCACCACTCCCGGTCCTTCTTCTCCAAAATATGATCTTTTTTAGAAGTTCAACAGCAGCCCCTGGTGGAACTCAGCAGTTGTTTCAGCCCAAGCACAGTTGTTCAAGAAACTCTATCCAACCCATCAATAAAAAGAAAAGTAAGAACACGTGTGTGTGACCACATCCGTGTGCTGTTCCTACAGGTCAGGGACCAGAACATGACCCTCTTTACACAAATGAAGAGCTTTATGATGATAATTTTGGCCAATTTCATTCGCTACAATTTTGAAAATATACATGTGTAACAAACAATAAACATCTGTCTCAAATGTCACATTCATTTTATGCATGAAGACCAATAATTAACTGCTCACAGGAAAATGCTTATCACAGAGTGCATCAAAAGGAAGAGGCTCCGCACACACAAGTGGGAGATCACCATCTTGTTTGGCTTGTGTTGTGACAGATTCAGTTGTCACTTAGCAAAAGTGACAAAAAAGGGATTTCTCTGGGTCAGAGCTCAGAAAGTGCCATAGAATGCCACCATCAGGCCCTACCAGAATGGTAAGCGAGGCTTAACAGGAATAAAGTATCACTCATCAACAAGACCAGGACCCCTCCATTCCTGCTTGGTTGGCAACCACCGATTAACTGCCCTTTGGGCCAAGGAAGAAATGTGCACCTCTCTGTTTGTGTTAGTCAGGATAAGCCTGTGCCTTTCACAAAAGTGTCTGATAAAGGGGTTCAATTCCAGCTGTACCTCCCCTGAGGTCATCTGCTCAAATATAGTCACCTCTTACTTGGCACAATCCTAGTGCTAAGCCCTGTCCTTTGGGCAGCATCATCGCAGAATGGTTCTCTTGCCATTTACACCAAGTGCCACGCAGACTAGAGGCAGCCTGGACCCAGGCAAGGAGAGAACGATACGGTGCAGTGTTTTTACTAACTGAGATTCAGGTGTGCCAGCACTCGAGGACCCCGCATCATTCACCCTCCCCGAATCCCAAATTAGCACAAAAGAACAAACGGAAATTAATTCAAAAGACTCAGATTTACTTCAGTGAGTTTATCCAACGTTCTTCACTTGTGCCTTTTTACTTTTCTCTACTTAAATGTTGTACATTATTAAGATATAAAGCACATCTTACTATTAAAACACTAAAATCTGTATGATAAATACTGGGATAGAAGAAACACTATTTTACATTTTTAAAATGGTTTTCATATTTGAAACTATTGTACTTCATATTACCCAGTGTTTGCCCTCAGGGTCACTTTGATCTCTTTACTGACTCAAGTGAAACTGAACCAACAGGCTGATGTGTGGAGACCAGAGAATCCCATCGAGGCCGAGAAGGTTCCAAAAGTTAGGCATTATGAATTATAAAGAGAAATAAGATTTTACCCCCAATGAGTTATAATTTAGTGAAGTAGACACATACATCTAGATACTTTTAACATGACATGGTAGCAGTGTGCAATCCTAAGAAACAGACGGGGAGGGGGAGGCTCTTCTCTCAGACACGGAAAATCGAAGGTTTTCCATAGGGATACCACATGGAGTCTTAAGGAAAGATTAGAAACTAGCTACAAAAAAATAGGAAAGAATGAATTATGAAGGAGAACCACGATAGCCCAAGGAATGAGGGCATAAAGCTACGTGGGACAGACTAAACATCTCTAATGCAAAAGTCCCAAACCCAAAATGCTCCAAAATCTGAAACTTTTTAAGCACCATGACACTTACAAGCTTCTAGATTTTGAAGCATTTCAGATTTTGGATTTTCAGATTATGGATCTCCAAGGGATAATGTCTATGTGCACATTCCACACACCCCTCTCAGTTCCAAAACTGATACAGTTTCTGTCTCAAGCATTCTGAGTAAGGGTCAGCCAGCCGAAGAACTGCACGTCCAAGCAAGTACAGGCACCCAGAGGAGGAATCGAAAGTCAGAAGACTTTGCTGTGGTTGTCCAAGAAAGAAGGACCTGTATTTTGATGATGCAAATGGGACTGGAGAGGATATACTAAGTTTAAGAAATATTGAGAGGTCAAATCTGAGAGGATTTGGTGAAATAATGGATGTGTACGTTGAAAAGGAAACTTACATAATTCCTATATTTCAGGAATGGAAGACAACATAGATTGTGGCACAGAGCTGAAGGCAGCAAGGCAGAAAGTAGGTTGGAGGGAGAAAGATAACACTCTAAAATATTTCTTAAAATATGTCCTCAAGTACCCTCAGACTGCTCCTTGTAACACTGATTATTAACACTGACCTTGAATATCACAGCTGGAGAGGAACCTAACAGGTCGTTAAGACCAGTGGCTTCTGAACTGTACTGTGAGGGCCAAAGGGTGGCACAGCAGGCAGGGCTCTGGGTCACCTCCCCAGATTCAACACAAGACAGCCTGCTCTTACGTATCGTGTATACTAGGACTCTTCATAAGACTGGGCTTTAAAAAAGAAAAAAAATCATAATGTTGGAAACCACTGAACATCGTCCTTTTTCAGAGAGGCCCATGGAGGTGAAATAAGTTGTCCACAGAGGCAAGTCTGTCACAGAGGCTGACATTTACTTCAGCACATGTCCTTATAGGGGACCACAAATTATAAACTGACATAGTATCTGTCCAAAGCCCTCCGCACTCTGCTTTGTGGAATGGTTTTAGAATGCGAAAATCTGCCTTCTCTTGATCACCACTGAGATAGAACTTGACGGTCAATGAGGCTGTGACTCACAAAGCGGGATGAGGACAATCCAGGGAGAGCTAGTACCCACGTATGGGGATCAATCTGAACTTGTTTCCTTTATGCTGTGAAACTTGCCCAATCAATCACTATTTCCACGTTGCTCCAGGAAAGCACCATAACCATCCCCACCCCCTCACCCACACACATATACCACATTGGCTAATAAAATAGTGGCTAGCTGGAGGTTCTTGGCCTTTGTTCCCAGAGAACATTTATCATCCTAGAGCCCTATGTCCTTGCAGTTCTTGTCTCTTACTCTCTTTTATCTCTTATGCCTTAATACTACAGGAGTCTCCAAATGTCCATTCTAAGTTTCTTCTAAGAAGAATGCCTTGCTTTTCAATGTTTTACAGAGCCAGAATCAAAACCTTCCTCATTAAAAACATTCAATGGTTTCTTCAGTTTTATTAATTTGATAAATATTTAATGAACATCTACACACTAAGCCCTTCTTGACCAAGATCTCTGGAACACTTCTGTTTGGATCTTCAGTTGTGATTTTTTTTATCCTCTGACAGAAGTCTGACATTGCTCCCACATAGTACCCAGCTGTAACCAGACATAGTACAGTCCAAGTAAAGATTATTTTTATCTCAAGTATAGAGGGTTACTAACAATGATGTGAGTTTTCTATCTCGCTAGAGGATTGCACCTAATTTATATTTTAAGCTAATTTTTCAAAATACATTTTTAATCTATAAAGGTCCTAAGATATGATAGAATGCTATTCATAGATTTTTTAAAAATTACTTTTCAAATGTTACATTAATTTTCTTTACATATTTCAGAGCTCAGTGGAAATAATGCCACAAAACTCAGTAAGTCTAATGTTACGAACTTTACAGTTGATAGCTGAAATAAGTACAGAGCAGATTTCAAAATATGAAAATTCAAATAAATGAACTCTATGAAATTTTTTCTCCATAACACCAATAAAACAGCAGTTTGTACCAATAGGACAATTCCTGAAAGAAAATTAAATCCTTGCTTGACCTAGAAAAACAAAAAACAAACATTAACTAAGAAGTTATAGCAGCCTGTTGACTTTATTCTAAAGGAAACTGAGAAGGGGGAATGGGCTGCTATTTTGCAAGGTGTGTGAATTGGGTGGGAAATAGTCACCCACTGAGGCAGGTGGGTCATCCTGACCACAGGCTGCCAGTGGAAACCTCATCCAGGCCTTTTAAGGAACACTGCCTATCTCACTGCACTGAGTAAAATCATTGCTTTATCTTCCTCTCCTGAGGAAATCAGTCAGTCCTATGGGAAATCCATTTTTTATCTTACTAAACTTTTAAATAAGGAGCCAAGAATTCAGTCTTTCCTCAATTTTCCCTCCAGGCTTTACCAGCCCTCCTTTCCTTTCTGTACTCCTCCCATTTACAAATAAGTTTTAAAATCAGAAACTTTCTGTATACCAACATGTATAAAGCACTAGTAGTAAAGATAGTTGCAAGAACAGAGAAAAGCAAAGAAAAAGAAAATTTTAATTTACAAAAAAAAATAGATTTTTATTCTATTTTTTGTTAGTATATATTTGCAGTACATGATGAATACATTCATTATACTTTGTAGACCTACATAATATATCTTAAATGTTGTTATATCCCCTTCCCCTTCTCTCAACATCTCTTAGGCCCACTCCCATCTGCAGAAGTTCTCATTGCTTGATATTGTCTCTTTGATTTATTTATATTTTGGGTTTTTCATATAAAAGAAACCATATGATTTTTAAGCTTGTGTTTCTGATAGTATTATGGATCCAAGGTGCATCCATTTTCTTACAAACGTTTCAAATTTATCTTTTTTGTAACAAAGTAGTTCTCCATTGTGTATAACTACCACATTTTCTTTATCAAGTCACTTGTTGATATACATATAGACCACGTCCAAGGTTTAGCTGTTATAAATTGTGCTGCTATAAACATGGGTGTGCATGGATCACTGATAATGCCCTTAATTTTTTCAGGAAGATACCTAGAAAACAACTGGGTCGAATGAAATTGCTATTTTAAGCTTTTTGAGGAAACTCCATAGTGATTTCCATACTGATTATACTAGTTTGCATCTCTACCAACAATGTAGAAGGATTCTTTTTCTTCACAGTCTTGCCTAGCATTTATTATTATTTCATTTATTTGATGACTGCTGTTCTTTCTGGAGTAAAATGGAATCTTGGTGTTTTAATTTGCATTTCTGTAATGATCAGAAATGTTGAATATTTTTTCATGTATACTGGCCACTTACAATTCTTCTGAGAAATACATTTTGTGACTTACCTGTTAAAACCCCATTTCTTTCTAGAGGAGAAATCAAAATGACTTATATAATATAATCTCACCCATTGTTCTCACATAATAGTAACATTGAAAACAGGGCAAAAAAGCAAACAAAAAATTATAAAGACCGAGCAAGAGCCCAGTTAGCTCTGAAAATCCCCTTTCACATTGGCCTCCTTGGTGCTATAAAGTACGTCAATAGACACACACAGGGGATCTCTGAGGGAGAAAGCATTGGAAACTGTTTGTCCTGTTGCCACTTGAACTGCCCAAGTAAATCCAGTGGTAAAGATTTTTTGCGATGATCATGTTTTGATCTTGGGTGTTGAAAAATCTCCCTTAGCAGCAACTTTAATGATCACTGAACAAACATTCACTAAAACTTCCTATGCACCAGCCTCACCTAGATGCTGGCAAGACTGTGGAGAAGAAAGAATATTTCCTATGCACTTACTTTGCCCAGTAAGGAGTAGGAAAACCCAGTTCCTTCTCCCACTTATACAGTCACATTCTGTCCTTACATGGTCATCACTGCAGGAACCAGGTTTCTTTCTCAAATCCAATAAATTCATCTACCAGATTCCTTTTACAGGTGATGATTTAAAGTGATTTAAAATTTATCTTCACGCTGTCTAGTAATGAACAGTATTTGTTTATTACTTTTTGTGCTCCTCTTCCATATGCTCTAGCTTCTTCTTTCTGAGAATTCTTCTGACAGCCCTGCGTACTAGTCTACTAGTCTGATGGCTTTGACACTGAGTTACAAATCGGTGAAATTCCACACAGCACGTGAAGACTCTTTGGGAGTGTTCACAAAGAGAAGCGTCTTGGTGAGTCCTTCAAATTCCTCAGAGTTCCATGACCAAAGATGTCCAGGAAGACAGAGAACTACATGTGGGCTGAGAAGGGATAGAAGTGATACAAAGTTTTCTGTAAAATCTTTGGAAGAATCTGACGAAATGCTACTGAAAGGTTCAAACACTATGACTAAAAACTAGCATATGTTCACATATATAGAGCTAAAAGAAATTATGCTGGACCTCAATGTAGCTGGCTGCCTGTGATAAACCCAATTGTGGAATAAAAAATGAAATACATGAGCCAGTATTATCTGAGAGATAACACTCCTAGAAATTAAGAAGATGGCTCATCTGGTGCCTATAGTAATCAAACCTATAGAGACACGAAGTAGAATGGTAGTTGTAGAGTTTTAGAAGAAAAAGGGATAAGGAGTTATGGTCCACTGTATATAAAGTATCAATTTGGGAAGAAGGAAAGGATTTGAGAGATGGATGGTGATGATAGGCACACCAAAAGTAGGAATGTATTTAATGCTATGGAATATTTAAATATGTATATAAAAATAATTAACTTGGTAAATTTTGTGTTATTTATACTGTATCACAACAGAAAAAAATGGAAGCTGGGTAGGAGAAAAGCAAAATGGATTGTCCACAATAGCACATCCTGCATTGCCCAAACTATAATTTACCCATATGAAAAGTGACACTTAGTGTCTTCGTATGTAAATTGTTAATCATAGCGCCAAAGCCAATGTTGCTTGAAAGGATCAAACAAATTCTTGGCTGTGAGGAGAAAAAAGAATGTAGCTCATCTAAATATTCAATAAATGTTAGCTATTATTACTGCATCTTTTCTGAACATTTCAAAGTACTGTTTATTACTATGATTAAAAATATTCAATGCCTTCAATAAGTCTGTGAAAATTTGCTCTAATTAACATGTTAGATATAATTTTGTTTTTGGAAATAATAATGTACCATATGTAACATTTTTTTTGAAATGTTATTCTTTCCTCCCCTGCTTCCTAGCCATTTTAATAAATTTAGTTAGGATAGGGTCAAAAATCAAAGCAAACATTCTGGTAGCTAGCAGCATTCTACTGACAGCATAAAGGTTTTATTGGTATAAAAAATGAATTGCAAGTGAAATGACCTAAAGAATCCTTGAGCACATCTTGTAAGGACTCTTTTTTTCGTGTTATCAGAATATAATGTTCTAGAATACCCGAGAAGTATTTCTCAAGAAAAATGTACATCAATAAAATTAATTACACATCTTTAAACATATACTGGTACAAAATACTGCGTGTGGAACTGTGAGAGAAGTTAGGGTGTGACACACACATGCCCTGTCCCCCAGGAGCTTGCTGCCATGAAGAGAAGCCAACCTCCTCAGCTCTTGATTCTGTACTGCCAGGGCAATTCTTAATAAAGATGAGGACAACTGAAATTTTTCTAAGCTCTAAGAAACATTTAGTTATAGCACTATGTCTTACACCATGGCTTAAAGAATGTATTTTCCTTTATGCACTTGCTATTTGAGAATAATAAATTCAAAAATTACTGGGAAAAGCAGGTCCATAATTGACTGCCTAGGGAAAGTATGCAAAATTCCTTCAAAATTCCCACCAGAAATAGGAGAGAAATGGATTCAGATATAGTCAGAAGCTTTCCCAAGCTTGCACCACTGAAATTCAAATTAGTAAGACTCCTTTAAGCAACTTTTCAGCTCTTAATTTAAATACAGGAAGTGTTTTTTTAGGCTCTGTAATACCTTGGCAGAGCAGATTCTACTTTCCAAGATTTAACAGAGGAAAACTCTCACCTCAGGACAATGAACTACACACAATAAGATCATTTAGAGCCAGAGATATAGCTCAACAGCACAACACCTGTCTGGCCAGTGCAAGATCCTGAATTTGATTCCTAGTACCAATAAATAAATAAATAAATAAATAAATAAATAAAAATGTACCAGGAAAAGAGCAAATGTCTTTTTCGTGAAGGGCAACACCTGGAAATGCTTACTGGAGCCATGACTGGTTTTACTCTTGAGTTTTGGCGTTTGTGAAATGTAACTCTCCAGAAAGAACTGCTAAGACCATAACTCATTTTGACAATAAAATCAAGCACAAGACAACTACAAATAAATAAATCATTTTCCTTAAATAAATGTATTATTTGCTTTTTAATAGTTTTATTTTCATTTGTGAAAATAAAGCTGCACCTTCTATAATCTACTTCTCTCACTCTTCTTTGCATCACTTAAGAGTCAGAGTGGGAAAAATCTCATAAACTTCTGACTGCCTACATCTTGACCTGTCAGGGCAGGGGGAAATTTAATAGCAAAACCCACTACTCAAATGTCTGATAAGTAAGGCAAGGGAGGAAAAATACATTTCAAAAAAAACTTTTTATTGTCCAAGAACACAAAGAGGAGCACTTTTCAATCTCACGCCATCCTTCTGTAAATTTACATCGCCTCACTAAATTTGATAGCTAAATAGTGTTCTGACAGTGTTGCTGAGACTTGTGTCAGATTTAGAAATGTTATTGTTGAGGCTTACTTTGATGGTGAGATTTTAGAAGCCTATTTCCCTGCTAAACAAATGTATTATAGAGTGATGGATAACAGAGATTCAAAGGATTACAATGAGAGATCAAGGAGTTCACCTGCAATATCTATCGCATTGACAGCCGACTTTATTGAAGTTTCACAATATTAACTGCCTCTCTGTGGACTGGCTTAGCCGGATAGGTGATTATCAATTTATCACCAGTCAAAACACAAATTGCTTCATGTACAATATCTGTGGCATAATCATGTACCTTGAATCCGATCAAAACGATCCTACTACAATGATTCTTTTTTTTTCTTTTTCTTTTTTTTGCATATCTATCTAATTTGTTTTTATTGGAGATATATATAAATGATAACAGTCATCATTGGGAATTCGTAATTGTACATGATATATCTTGCCTCTTTTTATTTCCTATTCTCCACCCCTCCCTTCAATCATTCTTCCTCTCCTTATTTACAAAAGCTTTATTTCCATTTTTTCTTCTGTTCTCTTTTATCTGGTGTCTTTCTTCCTTTCCCCATCTCCCTCCCTTGTTCCCTTTCTCACCTTTCGGTGATGACAGCCTGCTGCAGCATGCGTGCCATAGGTTCACCACCACTGATAGATTCTTAACAGCCTTTCATACAAAATGCCTGCTGTTCAATTAGAAAATTGCCAAACATATCCAAAAAGGATAAAAAGAAAAATACAACATAAACAGGGCCGCAGATAATCTGGATAATGATTTTATTAAATGTGGATTAATATCTTCAAAATATGGATGGCGAAATAGTTTCTCCAGAGAAATAGACTCTTTTTAAAAAGTTGGAATTTTAGAACTGACAAGCATAATAAGGGATCCAACAAATGAGTTAATAGATTAAGTACAGGCAAAAAGATTAGTACTGTAAGATAGTTCAACTGAAAATAGAGAAACTAAACTACAAAGGAAAATGTGAAAAAATATACAAGAAGGGCTTGGATTTTAGCTCAGCGGCATGTGCACCTGCCTTGCAAGTGCACAGTCATGAGTTCAATCCCTGGTACCAATAAAAAAAATTATTAAACTTAAATATATATACACACACACACACACACACACACGAGTGCAAGCAGCATATAGAAGATGAAAAAATCTTAAAGAAAGTATAGCTGGAGCCCCAAAAGTAAATTAGAGAGGGAGTGAAGGCAAGAGTAATATCTGAAGAGATAGCATCTGAAAACTTCCTAAAACAGATAAAAGATGTCAAGTCCAAAGAGAGATTAACACATTACTACTCACATCGCAGAAAAACTGCCAAATGGCAGAAACAAAGCATGAACCATACGAATAGCTAGACAGAAGAACACATTATCTTCAAAAGGAGCTTCAAGTAGAAGCCAGACAACATAGAATGACATCTTGTCATTATGAAATTGTTGAAAACTTAGTAAAATATACTTCGAGTTTAAAAGCATTTTTTTAAAAAAGGTTGTATTATCAAAGAACCATACTAAAAGAAATACTCAAAGGAGAACTTTCAACAGGAGCAAATGGTCCCAGACAGAAAGAAATAGAGAAAGGAATGAACAGCAATAAAAAGGTAAATGTGAGTATAAATAAATAATTGGTTACAAATAAACAATAATATTTTATAGAGTTTAAAATACATGTGTAATTAAATGCATGACAACACTATCACAAATAACCACAAGGGATCAATGGATTTAATGTGTTCATAAATTCAAGCATTGCCTTGAAAGGGATAAAGCCTCTAATCTATATTAGTCTCTAATAAGTAAAGGATAAATGTTGTTATATTCTGTAAATATAATTCCAGAAATACCAATAATTATGTTAACTATAAAAGTACTGAATGCTTCAATAAGAAGTCAAAGTATTCCCAATTAAAAGAAAAAATATTCAACTATATATGTTACCTGAACAAGTTCATTTTCAATATAAGGACACAAAAATGTTGACAGTGAAAGAAAGAACAGTATTATCAAACAAAATAAGGGACATTTCATGATTATGTTTAAAAGTTAGTCCAGCAGGGCTGGGCATTTTGGCACATGCCTGTAATCCCAGCATTCTGGAGGCTTAAACAGAATTGCTCTGAGTTTGAAGCCAGCCCGAACCATATACACACTGTCTTAGAAAAAAAAAAGTTAGTCTACCAGAAAGATAGGACAATTTCAAATGTTTTTTCCCTGAGAAATGTGAGATAAAAATTTGCAGAACTAAAATTATAAAAAGACAAATTCATAACAACAGTGGAAGATTTTAATATACTTTTCTCAGTTACTCATTAAACAGACTAAAGGACATAATTAATAAACTTGGCTTAATTCATATAAAAAAGCTTTCACTTAATAAGGGAACATGAGACATTTACCAAAACTGACCACACACTAGGCTATAAAACAAGTCTCTAAGTCCTAAAAAATCTCAAAATATTGAAGGCGTTAGTGTGTTCTCTGGCCCCAATGGAGTTAAAGTAGAAACAGACAATAAAATTCTAACTAGAGCATGCCACAAATATTGAGAAATTGGCCAAAGAAGAAATGATACCAGAAATTAAAAACATTTTGATCAAATGATAATGAAAACACGACACAGGAGAATATGAGGACAGAGGTTAGGATGTGCCAAGCAGAAATATACAGCAACAACAGTCACTTTTGCAAGGAAGGAAGATGACTGAGAGGCAGCATAATTGGAGGTCTGTTAGGAGCTCGTCAAGTTCTGTGTCTCCACTTGGGAAATAATCATGCGAGTGTTTTTCATTTGTGAAAAATTCACTGACCTGTATATTTATGATTTCATCACTTTTGTTGTATGTGTGTTATACTTGAAGAAACGTTGACTTTTAAAGAAAAACAATAGAAATTATACTTGACTTCTTTTTCTCTCTTCTGCATCCACATTATTAATATTTTCCATTGGTTTTAATTCAGAATATATCCAGACTGTGACCATTTCTCATTACTTCTCCAACTGGTAACCTTGTCCAAATCAACAGCGTCTCTTCCTGTTTTGAAATTTCATAACTGGACTCCCTGCTTCTTCTCTTGGTTCATCAACACAGTCACTGGGTGAACTGTTGAAACTAAATCAGACCCTGTCACCAATCTCTACAAATTTGCCCTACTGATTTTTCATTTCACCCACATCGTTATGAGTTTGTCTCCACATAATCTAGGTCTAGATCAGCATCCCCTCTCCTACTTCTCCTTCCATTGACCTCTTCTTGTTCACTCTGCGGCAGCCTTGCTGCCGCCTGGCTCTTCACAAGAAGATGCCAGACACATTCCTGCATGACATTTGCTTTCATCAGTCTCTTTTACCTGCATGTTCCCTTCCCAAGATTCACATAGCAGTTCTCTCAGACCTCAGCTTCCATGACCATTATCTGTCATTGCAGTTCCCCCACACACTACAACCTGCAACACTTCTCCAGTTTAATCCACCAGATATTTATCCAGTGCCACTAGGAACCAGGTGCTGTTCCAGGTGCTCAGGACAAAATGTAAACAAAATATAAATGTGTGCATTCAAGAGGCTTACATCCTAGCTGGAAGAAACAAACAGTAAGAATGCATGCATTAATTATATAGTGACCTGGAAGTAAATAAATGTATATGAACAACTGGCATAGGATTAGGGATATTAGTGGCACTATAAAGGGGATGAAACAGGAATTACAAGTGGGGTAAAAATGACAGCTAAACAAAACTTGGATGGTAGTAAAAAAAATTAACCATTAGATGTAGGGAGAAGAGCATTACACACAGACATTACATTACACACAGTGCAAGTGTCAAAGGCAGGAGTGTCCCAGTCCTGTACACAGGCATATGTGGCTAAGTGCTGTGAAGGGTAAGCAACTGTCCAAGCTTATCAGGGACTCAGGGATGTCCTGGGATGTGTAACTTTCAATGCTAAAATCAAAGTATCAGAACAAACCAAGTTTTTAGGTGGTTGCCCTAGGGGGAAAAAGTTGCTAGATATGAAGTAAACAGAGGAAGGAAGAAGGGGGTACCAAAGGAGAAAACCATGGAAACCATTTTAGAGACCTTAGCCTTTAGAATAAGGAATGTGAGGAGTCCTTGCAATGATCAGAAGACACAAGTGGCACACATATAATCTGATTTACATTTTAAAAGACTTGTTCTGGTTGCTTATTGAAAATGGGATGTAGAGCAATAAAGGTAGATGAAGGCACACCATATCTAACACTACTGCAGTAATCTAATAAAAGATCACGGTGGCTTGAATAGTGGAGGTATCAGTAAAGGTAGTGACATGGCTCAAATTCTGCATATATCTTGAAGATAGAAAAAAATTAAGATTTTCTAACGGAATGAAAGAAGGATGACTTCCAGTGTTCTGATGTAAGCAACTGAAAAAATGGAGTTGCTATCAGCTAAGACCTGATCATCAAGCAAGTTTGGAAAGAGAAATCACCCCCATACTAGACATACCATGTCTCTTTTTCTGCTTTTATTTTCCTCCATAGCTCTTATCAACATTAACACAGAAAATGTTGCACTTATTTACTGTTTATATTTATTCATCTACAGTGGGTCAATATTCACCCACTAGAATGTAATTTCCAAAGTGCCAAAGACTTTTATTTTGCTCACTACTATGCCATCAGCATCTAGAATAAATTCCTTTATTTTGCAAATAGTTGTCTCCTAGATGTTTACAATACAATAAGGTCCAGAACATATTTTTGAGATTACAGAAACAGACACAGATACAGATATAAATACAGATACAGATATAAATACAGATACAGATACAGACACCGACATGGATACAAACACAGATAAAGTCAATAAAGAATTTTTAAAATGACTATGTCCCATACTCAAATATATATACAGATATATATAGAGAGAGGTATTTAAATTTTCAATTGGAGAACGTTCACCAAAAAAAAAATTTTGTTATTTACCTGAAATTTTTAACTGATCATCCTATTATTTTATTTGCTACGTCTTACAACTCAATGTGTTTTCTGCCCCTTAAGGAGCTTAGGGTATAACAGGCTACACAAATTATTAGGTTTTATATCTAGGTCCCTCCCCCCACACCTGCCACAGCATCGTGCAGTGATAGGTGGGAAGGGCGTGCGAATTTGAATTAGGGGTGTGACACTGGACATATGGGTGTGATTCTGAGATTAAGGATGTGATGATGAAACTAAGGGTGCTCCACCCTGGGTATAGGTGCCACCAATCAAAAGGTTTGTGAACTGGATAGCATGTAAAGGTAGAAAAAGAAGGCAGACTGCTGCTGCTGCTGCTGCTGCTGCTTGCTGCTCACTGTTTGCTCCCTTCTGCCTGCCCTACCATGCCATGAACTGTTTCTCCTCTGTGATACCCATCTTCCATACCACACTGTCTTTGAGCCAGTTGACTATGCACTGAAATCTCTACAAACTGTGAGCTGAAATAAACTTTTCCTTTCTTAATTTTGGGTGTTGGCTATTTTGGCTCAGAAAGGGAAAAAGTAATGAAGACACAAATAGTCAACACATAATAACTCTAGGAATCCAAGCCCTGTGGAGCAGAGAAGGGCGTAACATAGAGATTTTGAATCGGCATTGAAAAACTTAATAAAAGAAGTTATATTTTAATTGAGAGTTTAAGATATGAGCATTCCAGGAAGATGGGACAATAGGAACTAAGCTTCAAGGCTAGGGAGACAACTGCCACTCCAGAAACGGCGAGGTGATCTGGGGACTCAACAGCACATAAAGAACACAGGTGGGTGAGATGAGAATTTGAACAGTTTTATCACCATCAAATACTGCTGCACAGCATACTAGGCTGACCAAATGCTCTACCAGGTGTCTAAACCAAAGCCAACAAATACAGCCACCCTAGGGCAAAAGTAGCAACAGCAATCGTTGCCATCCTCCCCACTCCACCAAGCAATTGCAGTGGCAGTCTCAGAGGGTTTTGAGTTTCCTTCCCACCAGTAGCACTTGGTCAGGCTTGATCACTGTAACCAAGGGCAGACACATTAAGAGTAATAGCTATGCTCCAGGCTATTCCTTTAGGCAGCAATGGGTAGACGAAACAGAATAATTTCATAAAACACAGGTAAACACCCTGAATAATTTTTTATAATTTTATTTAAAGAGAAAAAACAAAACAAAATAAAGCAGAATAAAGGGTAGCGACAATACAGTATTCCAAGGAAAAAAGGAAAAGTATAACAACAATAAAACCTAAGAAATTATTACTTAACTAATTACATACTGACTTCTTGGAAATAGTTGTTCAAATTACAAAGTTAAAACATGTAAAGTAGACATTCAAACAGTGAGACTGTTAACAGTTCTGCTCCACGATCTGACAAAAACAACAATATGGTCATCCATCTTACCCACTCAAATATACATGCAATTATATCAATAGGGTAAAATTAA